>CAUYRH010077728.1:0-26904 GCA_963574655.1 Perodicticus potto
TAACCCACTTCCAGAGTACACTCAGAATCTTGAGAATCAAAATCTGTCCTTACAATGCTTCAACAGACTGTCGGTGGAGCCCTGGGTAGGATCAGCAATGGATCAGGCTCACAGAAAGGGCCAGGAGAGGGGCAAGACCTACGGGAGCCTGAGGTAATGAATGATGATGTGGATCCCCCATCCATCAGTTGGGAGTGAAGACAAAGTCTCCAAGGTGTGCACAAAGTCTCCTGAGTGAGAGGCCCAGGGATCCAATGATGAATCTGATCCTGTCTGAGTTGTGACACCATAACTATCAAGGAAAAACTTATCCTGACACTTGTTAAAATGTCAGACTATCCCGACATGTGTAGCAGGGGTAGAGGGCACATAGCAAGGCTGAGCCCAGCGGAGATGAGGACTCAGAGGGACCTAACTAAGTTTGGTCAAGGTCAGAGTTGTCAGTGCCTATGCTTTTTAGTGCCTGGAATGTTTGGATTGCAAAGCCAGATTCTAAGAAAACCTTTAACGTGTTTTTGTAAAAATAAAATTTAATTTATGCTAAAAAAATTAGTAGGAGACTTACTCTGTCTCCTGCTCATCTTTATAATGTTTAATGTTTGGGTTACAGAGTCAGGGATTCTCTCTGCAGTCATTATTGCAAGGGCAGAGAGAACCATGCCGAGATGTAAAGTCATCGAGTCTTACACCTGCGAAGACCTTGGTACGGTGGTTCTCAAGCTTTAGGTTACATTAGAAATGTCAGGAGCACGTGTTCAAGATGCAGATTCCCAGACCTCTTGAATTGGAATTTCTGTGAAGATCAGGAAGCTGCATTTCAACACCCTCCCCTCCAAGTGTTGCTGGGTCAGTTAGACCTCCAACAGCACTTTGAAAAGTGCTCCCTTTACTTCTCTTCATCCCCTCCCCTTCTTTCTTCTACCCAGGGTTTTTGCCCCTGGGTCCCACCGTCTCTGTTGGAACAGATTCAAGGCAGCCCATGCCTGCCCTGGGCACATTTACAGTTAGAATGTCTTTTCCTTGCACTGGTGTCTCCTGCTACTTATGCACACTGTGGACCTTTATAGAGCTGGTCCTTTAAATAATTGAGTACATCTGTAATCTATTTCTCCAGACCCCTTAGTTACAGTGTCCCATGAATGACTCTAACTCAGTCTTACTGGTTCTTCCCCCTTGCTGCACATGTCTCACTAGCTCACAAATGGTCCTTCATTACCTCAGGCTCCTGTAGGTCTTGCCTGTCTCCTGGCCCTTTCTGTGAAGGCAGGAAGTCCCATGGGGTCAAGTTGCTGCCATATCCAACACCTGGCTTATTATCCTGCAGAACTGTTAAGGGCTGTGCCATGCAGTCCCCTGAGCCATCAAGCATCCCCTTTGGGTTCTCTATATTTTGCAGGGTCCTACGGAAAAACAGCTCCTTCAGCTTCTGCCTGCGACCTCACTCTGCAAAGGATTCAGCCAGATGCCTGTCCCTAGGGCTAGGCCAGGTCCAGGAACTGGCCCATCTTATTCTCCCAGCCTCCTCCCTTCTGAAGCACAAGCTTATTTATGCTTTTTTGTATAGGGAAAACAAAGCAAATCGATGTGGATGGCCCACTCTACTACCCAGTTTTGGATGCCCAGATCTGGTTATGTCCTGCCTGGGACTCTATCACATGCCTGACCCTGTTCCACAAGCAGGGCCAGCTTCATGGGTATGTAACCTGTGAACTAAGATGAAGTCCTGACCCTTCCACCTACTGAATAGATCTGCTTTTGGCCAAAGGGACCCCAGAGAAATCTTGAAACAGACACAATGGGGTAGGTGGTCAGACATGCCTCATTATACCCGCTCCCTTGCTAACAGCCATCATGCTTTTTTCTTTAAGAGCTAAATTGAAACTGATCTCATGATCTACTCCCTCTTTGCAGTTTTAGCACTACAACTAATCAGCAGTCTTTCTTGGTAAGACACCACCAACCCTGAGTGGTTTTATCTAGTCTTTAGAGCATGCACAGAGAGGCTTTTCAGGTCCTGTGTCACCTTTGGACACCAGAGGGCTGCCATTTTCTGAATATGGACCCCATCACGGGGCATCAAGGTCAGTTGTGTATGCACATGTTTCTCCTTTCATGACTATCCATGACTCCTCCTATAGCTTGTTAAATGTGTATATTTGGCTTTCCTGTGCAGTATGAATTCCTGTTCCTATTGTCCCTACTTCAAAGCATGCATTCCTGGCTCTGGCCAGGGCTCTGCTTCCTAGCCATTTGAAATGGCCACCCACAAGCTGCACCCCTTTTAAGAGAAATAAAATTCTCCTTTCCTAACTGAGGAACCTCCTGTTTTCCTCAGGTAAACCTGTGCTGCCCTGCAAGTCCACCCTCCCCACGGGAGGGGCTCTGGCACTGCTGGCATGAATCCTGAATGGTTTAATATCAGCCTGTATGTGTTGTAAGGGAAGTCAGACGGGACAGTGGAGAGTGTTTGGGAGCAGAGGCGATACACAGTGGGTGGCAGCAGTATGCGGGAGCTCAAGTCTACTCCACAGTGGGTGGGGCATATGCACCAAGGGGTGGTTGGCCTGGCAGCCCGAGGCTGAACCTAGGCCAGCATTGAAAACAATGACAGCCTGGTAAGTGTCCAAAGTAGCAGTGGTGGCCACAGAGCCACAGCCCTGAGAGAGGGAGAACTCTGCACAGAAGCGGCTACAGAAACCCTGCTGAGCAGCCAGGGAGCTCGATTTGTCTGTGCTATTTTTACAAAATAACTGAGACTGGGTAATTTATAGAGGAAGAAATTTATTTGTTATAGTTTAGATTGGTGTCCGGTGAGGGCCTTCATGCTGCCTGTGTCCTCACATGTTGGAAGGGGCAAAAGGAAGAACTGCTGTGTCTTCACATGGCAGCCGAGCAGAGGGGCAAAGGGGCTGAACCGCCCCCTCCCATCTCTTTAATACTTTAATAAGGTCACCAACCCTATCATAATGGCTCTGCCCTTTTGACTTAGTCACCCCCAAAAGGCCTCTCTTCTTTTTTTGGCCTCTCTTCTTGATACTGTTCCATGAGGGGTTAAGTTTCAATGTGAGTCTTGCTTTTTTAATTTTTTAACATTATTTTACTTGATATTTTAGTCCACTGAAGTAGTAGCACCAACATGAATTTTGGAGGGGATACGAACATGCAAACCCCAGCACCATTCCTGAAGCACCTACACAAACACGACGTCTGGCCTGAACGCCACGTGGGTTGCTGCTAGAGCGCAGACAACAAACTTCATCAGTAAATTATGACAGAATAAAAGCGTACACATTGCAATGAAGCATACCATGGAGTTATTAAAATTCTTTAATGAGCTTAGACTCTCTGGTTTTGAAAATTGCTACATTGCAAAGCAAATATTCACAACCTTGGAATAATAATTAAATTGAAAGATTATTGCATTTCAGTGGAAAAGAACACTACTTTCATCCAAAGCGTTAGATGAACCGATTTTTAATAAAGGGGATAATTTTATAACTCATTTTCCCTTGTAATTGAAGATACAATGATAGGAAACATCAATAGGTGCTCTGTGTTGTATAAAACTGTGAAGCTGCTTTTGGTTTCTTGTACAACTTTCACCAGGTACAGAAAAGGTTAGAAGAAATTTTTAAATGCCATCGTATAAAATGACTTTAAAATTAAATTCAGACTACATGAAACGGGCTTATAAAAGAAGTTAAACCTTTCGTAGCATGCCATGGCATCACAGCTCACAGCAACCTCAAACTCTTGGGCTTAAGCAATTCTCCTGCCTCAGCCTCCCAAGTAGCTGGGACTACAGGCACCCTCCACAATGCCTGGCTGTTTTTTGATGTTTAGCTGGCCTGGGCTGGGTTCGAACCTGCCAGCCTCGGTGTATGTGGCTGGCGCCGAAACCACTGTGCTACAGGCACCAAGCCAGTAGTTAAACCTTTTTAGAAAAATTATTTCATGAGAATCATCAGCTCCAGATCTGCTAAAACATATGCATTACAAAATAATTTATCAGAAATATAGCTGATAAATTTACCTGTTGCCCTAAAAAGCCTATAAAATATTCTTAATGGCTCAATAACAGTTACGTTATCAGAAAGATTCTTCTCAAAATTGAAAATAATCAATTATCAATTTGCCATTTTGCATTTGCCAAGAGCAACTCGCATTGCCTTCATTTATATTGATTGAAAGTAAAATTGCTAAAAGTATAAAGGAGGTTGCAGAAAAGTGAGCCAAAAAGATCTTAAAGTTATATATCATATTAATAAGGTATTATTTGTTGTATCATGTAAAATTATGACATCAAAATATTATTGTTTTACATCTATAAATTTAGGTTGCTACTCATATTGCTATTTATTACCCCTATTACGTTTTATAAGTAAAAAGTTATCTTAAAGGAAAAAGCTTGATATTTTAGTATATTTAATGGCATTTTCATCCCTACTTTTGAACAAGGGGTCCTGCAATTTTATTCTGGCCTGGACCCTACAAATTATGCAGCCACCTGTCTATAGCCTTCTTCCTTACAGTCCACATGCCCAGGTCCTTTGGTTTTTCTTTATGCTGCATGGTTTTGAGTCCTGCCACAATCCTGCTACCACTTTCATGCTAACTATCTCTTTTTTGCAGAAGTCCTTCCTAAAAAATTGCCTGCAGACATCCCTGGAGCTCCAGCCAGCATGGAGAAGATGCACACCATAAATTCTAAGGATTGGAGCAGCACACTTCCACGAATGAACTTCCAGAGACCACATTCTCATGTTGGCAGCCTTCTCTCCCTGCCAGCTCAGGCTAATTTTGCAGCCAACTAAAAAGCCCATAAGATTTTACCCTCTCTGCATGTTGTCAAGCATGACTTTCCCATTCTACACATGTGATTGTACTTTTCAGATCCTACTGAAGACTTTTACCTTTATCAGGTTTTGTCAAGATTATTTTAGACCCAAATTTGCTTTCTAATGCACTAGCTTCTCCTTGCAACTCTGTGGTGTCTTGATTTGGTTAGTATGACTCCTCTTGTTTCCCTTGGTCACTGGTGAAAATGGACTTGCTGGATTATTCTATCCATTACAGAAGAATCAGGTGTCTGCCACAATTTGACTTGGCTGGGACCCTTTACCTTTGCTCCTTTCTCTTCTTTCCGCTCCTGCTTGCTTTATCCAAATATGCACATGCTCTTAGAAGACTGATCGTTAATCATCTTTCCTAATTAGGTATTCAGCTCAGGTTGTCTGTACTTGGAAGTAGCCCTGGGTAAAATGGTAATGCTGGCAGAAATTGCTTTGGGCTACTCTGTATTTCTGCTTCCCTGCTTGTTTTCAATATGTCAAAGTCACAGAGCAGGCAGGAGAGTCCATTGTAGTCTCCTCTACCTCATTTTTGAAGACCACCTGGCTCTTCTCCATGCTGACACTACGTACCAAGGCAAGTCCATTCCTGAGGACCTCAGGATTTAGTTGCCCTTCTGAGTGAACTCCCTCTGTGCAATAGTGTGTAGTGCACATGGCTTTGGAAAGAGCATCTTATCTGTCTTATTGGATACCTGACAAGTTGGCTATGTATCCCACTCAGGCAACAAGGGTTACAGAGAGATTAGATCTCGGGAGTACAGATAGACAGGGAGGCAGCAGAGAATATGGTTTAATTTCCTGTTCTTTTGGAACTCTCCCAAATATAAACCATTACATGTGAGTCCCTGTTTTCATGTGACCTCTGGCTCTACCTTCCGGACAAATGGCCCAGACCTCTGGGAAATGGTTCACCTTCCCATACCTGCCAACCATCAGGGGCCTTGGCTGGAGCTGATGGTTCCCTATTTTCACATTACCTGTAACTAACTGGTGAGCCCTCTAGTTGGTTACTGACCTCAGAACCACAGCACTGCCTTATCCCTTGGCTTCTGTGAATCCTTGGTTCTTAACTGCCTACCTGGTGCCTGGTGGGTGACCACATCCATAAGCCTGCCTCACTGTGCCAGTCCATCTCAGCATCCTCCATTGCCCTTGATGTTGGTGTGACAAAGATCTTCTTCCTTATCATTTTACTCAAAAGCTACACAACTTTCTCAGCTATGCTGGTCATGGTCACAATTCACTCTTAAAATACAGGCTCTCCCGAGAATTGCAGGACAAGTGCTCCTCCTAGTCAGCTGGACATGGCCCTTGCCATATCCTGTAGACCATAGATCCTTCTTTTGTGTAGCCAAACCAACCACTGTGCTTTTACAAACATTGTATGTTGTGAACAGATAGGATTTTTATAAATTAGGCTATATTGTATGTGATACAGACCAACTCTTTGTCAAAAAGAATACTGAGAAAAATCTTAGAAATTAAAAGCTCTTTAGCTTTCACTAACTGAATTATGTGCCAGAGCTGGATTTCCACTTATGGCATGTTCTTTAACCAGCAAATGGATTGTCTGCAATCTGACTGCTCCAGTTGCCATTTAGACTCTCTGTGGCACATTAACAATAAATGGCTCTTATCCAAGCTGCAAGCCTTACCTACCTCTTTAATATCTCACCCAAGAGTGCCAATGTTTTGGATGTAGAGGTTAAAAACTGGGCCCAGTGGCTTGGTGCCTGTGGCTCAATGGGCTAAGGCACCAGCCACGTACACCTGAGCTGGTGGGTTTGAATCCAGCCCGGGCCCGCCAAACAACAATGACGGCTACAACCAAAAAATGGCCAGGCATAGTGGCGGGCACCTGTAGTCCCAGCTACTTGGGAGGCAGAGGCAAGAGAATCACTTGAGCCCAGGAATTGGAGGTTGCTGTGAGCTGTGATGCCACAGCACTCTACCAAGGGTGACAGCTTGAGGCTCTGTCTCAAAAACAAAAAAATACTGGGCCCAGCATGGTGGCTCACACTTGCAATTCTTTTGGAGGCCAAGGCCAGAGGATTACTTTAGGTCAGGAGTTTGCACCTGCTATGAGCTGTGATGACATCATTGCACTCTAGCCCAGGCAATGGAAAAAAACCTTGTTTCTAAAGCAAAAAACAAAACCATTCGGACTGAAGACCCTTTCTGAAATATAGTTTTTAAAAATGTCCAGATTGCAAATACAGGTGAAAGTTTTTTTGCTGGTAATAGTTTATTGTTATCATTGTCATTGAGCACTGCAAAAATAGGACTTATGAGAGGTACAGATGAAATCTTCATGGAGAAAACATGGTGGCTGTTTTGCTGTCAAGAAGAGTACTCTTGGAATCTGAATTTTAAGCATGCATGAGGTCACCTATTTGACAAGTCACCTTCCTGCCCTGGTGACACTTTGTTGTCTCGCTAAGTAGCAAGTTGCATTTGGGGAGGAGGCGCCTTGGCCATCAGCTGTCTCCCTGAGGCTTTGCTCTCTTTGGGAGTCTTGTGGTTAGAAGACCCCTGGAGGAGTTACAGACTGTGCCTCTAGCCAAAAGGCTGATTTCCTCAGCACCTTTCCACCAACTATACTCTCTCAGATGTAGAATTAATTTTCCCAAGAGACAGAAGACACAGCTAGTGCTTGATGGAGCCAGATTCCAGTTATGATCTGACTATGATCTGCTTCCTTTTGGACCGTATTCACCATTCTTAGGAAGCAGAGACTCTGCTGCCAGCACAGGGGGTGGAGGAAGCCAAGGAGGGCCCTGTCTTTGCACAGAATCACTGAAAGTCTTTTTATTTGAAGAATCTCAAAGAGAGGAGCTGAGGGAGGGCTGAGCTGCCAGCTTCTCTTCTGAGTCTGTTTACTCTGCATTTCTTTCTTGCATGAGGGGCCATCAGAGCCATGGGGCTTGGGACTTCCAAAATGAACATGAGAGCTTCCATTCCTATATGATTTTTTGAGAAATCACACCTGAGTCCTTCCATCTATCATAATTTTTCTTTTCTTTTCTTTTTTTTTGAGACAGAGCCTCAAGCTGTCACCCTGGATAGAGTGCTGTGGCATAATAGCTTACAGCAACCTCCAATTCCTGGGCTCAAACAAGTCTCTTGCCTCCGCCTCCCAAGTAGCTGGGATTACAGGCACCCACCACAACGCCCAGCCATTTTTTGGTTGCAGCCATCATTGTTGTTTGGTTGGCCCGTGGCTGGTGCCTTAGCCCATTGAGCCACAGGCACCGAGCCAGATCTATCATAATTTTTCAAATGGGATAGCAGACCTTCTTTATACACCTGCCTCTGACACACCCACACCTCCCACACCCCCTCTTTTCCCCTTCTATCTCAGACAGCATCCCCACT
The DNA here is from genome assembly GCA_963574655.1 of Perodicticus potto. Taxonomy (NCBI): domain Eukaryota; kingdom Metazoa; phylum Chordata; class Mammalia; order Primates; family Lorisidae; genus Perodicticus; species Perodicticus potto. The sequence goes on from CAUYRH010077728.1 coordinate 8,229, forward strand.
TGAGGGAGGTGAGGACTGGTCTGCAGTGGTGTTGGGAAGTCTCAGTGGTGTTCTTTCTCTAAGGAGGAAGAGTGCAGTTCTGGAGAAAACCAAGCCAGCAGCTATTCCCAGTGGTACAGGGAAGATCTAGGGACTACCACTTACTAACTGTGTGACCTTGGACAAGTTACTAATGTAAAATGGGAGAGAAGAACAGTGAAAGCTGCCATATACTGACAGCTGGCTAAACAGCTGTCCCCAAATAAATCTGGTTTAATCTTCATGATGATCCTGTGAAGAAGATACATCATTATCTCTCACTTTGTAATGGTGGAATAGGTAAGAAATGAAAACACAATATCAGGGACAAAAAATACATTGATGTTTTAAGATATGTTCCCACTACACATAAGAGGCACAGACAAATTCTATCCGTGGTTAGCACAGCAGGCCCCTATCCATCTATCCATGTATCCATCCATCCATCCTTCCATCCAGGACTCCTCAAGCCTCATGCTTTGTGCTGCAGGGCTCACCCTCAATCGTTGCTGCTAAATTTTAGCATTTCAGGTTAATTGACAGGATTGAATGATCTAGAAACAAACTCGCCATGCATCCAATGGGCAGGCCAATTTATGTTACTATAGTTCCAAGAGAGAGCCAAGGAGAGAGCTTGAGTGGCCAGCTCCCAGAAATTGCACTTTGTGGCCTAGGGCGGTGGGAATTGCCACCTCTGGGGAAAGTCATCCCTCCTGCTCCCCTTACGCAGTGGAAGAGCCTCCTAAGTCCTGACCTCTGTATGTGATGAACTGATTTAGAAATTATTCAAATAATCTTCATCTTCATCTTTCTTCTTTCTTTATCTTAATCTTTCTTTAAACCTCTGTTGGGAATACAATTGTAGGTTTTAGATAACAGCCTCACAGCCTTAATTTTATTTATCTGACAAGTTTGTCTCTGGGGAAACCAGCTGTAAGCTTATGCAAAATAGCATAATGATTATTAACTTTTCAACAAAGGGTTCTCTACCTTCATAACAGAACTGCAGGGCTGATTATAACAATTCTTAGGACGTTTGGTAAAAAGCTCAGGTGAGCCTTGTACAAGAGGCTCCAGGGGAAAACTGCCAGCTAGAAATCAAATTTCCTAGTAGAGGTTTTCCTAACTGGGTTTGTGGCCCTACTCATGCTCAGAGCAGCACAGGCAGTAAGTTAGCTTGGGAGTAAACACCTTCCCCCATCACAGGGTAGAAGAGCCTTCTTGTAGTTGGTGTTGGGGTCAGGGGATAGTTGGCTCTGCTATTTACTTAGTATTAGGCTTTCTATCCTCTCCTGTGGGGATGGCAGGCCTAGAGAAAGAGAAGCAACTGGAGATGAGACTAAAAAAAAGGAAATATGTATACCATGGAATACTTTTCAGTCATAAAGACAGATGGAGACTTTACATCATTTGTATTTACTTGGATGGAATTAAAACACATTCTTCTTAGTAAAGTATCACAAGAATGGAAAAGCAAGCATCCAATGGACTCAAAACTAACATGAAACCAATGGATAAACAACTACATACCCACAAGAGAGAAAACCACAATTGAATTCAATGGGATGGAGAGGAAGGAGAGAGAGGGGAAATGGGGGTGGGGGGTGACTGGGAAGCTCTTACCTAAGTTGCACAATGCAAGGGTACACAACACACCCCCTGCGCAAAGGGCTCAATTACAACTTGAATTTTACCTAAGAAACACAAACAATGTAACCCAACCATTTGTACACAGGTATTAATCTGAAATAAATACCATTCATTAAAAAAGAAAAAGATAAGGAGAAAGGGATGAAAATGGAAACAAGCAGAGCTTCTGGTTTCCTGGGTAGGTTGAAGTATCTAGTTATAAAGATTAATGAGCCATGATGATTGATGCCGAAGGAGCTTGGGCGGAAGTGCTCTGAAGTGGACTCGGCAGGGAGTGGTTAAGCAGCAAGGCAGGGTGGAAGAGCAGGTGCTGGGGAAGGGGTGGGGGTGGGGCGGGGAGAGAACAGGTAGGCTGGAGGCACCCAGTGTCCAAAGACTGTAGGGCTGGCAAGGGGCAGATACAGGGGAGCAGTGAGTTTGGGGGAGTAGTAAGTTTGCAGCATCAGGAGAACCTGGTAAGAGGTGTTAGGTGTCCAGTAGGTGAGAGAAAGGATGGAGTCTCACAAAAGGGATTCCCAGAAAAGGCAAGTAGATAGGACAGCAGGGGACAGGAAAGAGACCTAACAAAAACAAGAAGTCCAGGGTTAGAGACCCTGGGCAGTTTTCCTGAGAAGAGACAGAGAGACTTGGACACAAGGCACAATCCAGCAATGATCGTAGCATCAGGAGATTTGTCAAAGCAGAGCCCAGCAGCCCCAGACCAGACTAAGATCACAGTCCCAGAGCCTGGGACAGGGCTGAACTTGCAGGGGTGAGGGAAGCAGGTGAGTGGTTATCAACTGAGGCTGAGATAGGGGGCTCAGGCTTGTCACTTTATTTTGAAGACTTTGGGTACAAAACTGTTATTTCTTAAAGCAGAGTAGTCCTCAGCCCTCATCACACATTAGAATCGCTGGGGGAACTATAAAATGTATTGATGGGCTAGGCGCCTGTAACTCAGTGGCTCTGTGCACCAGGGATGGTGGGTTCAAACCTGGCCCAGGCCTGCTTAACAAAAAAGTAAATAAATAAAAAATTTTTTAAAAATGTATTGATGTTTAGTCAATTTCCTTTCTCTAAGCATCCCCCCAACCTCCACAATTAAATGAAGATCTATCATTTGGGGGGAGACGGTAATCCCAGGTGATTCAAGGATGCAAACAAGTGGCTTACTGTTAAGATGTCACTGTCTGTGTCACTGAAGGTGTGCTACGCAGCCACTGTCAACATGTGGCCATCGAGGATTTGAGATGATACCCATTTGAATTGAGATGTGCTGTGAGCTTAAAATATTCACTGGATTTTAAGGACTTATTATGAAAACAAAAGTGTATGATATCTCATTAATAGTGAGAAGCTGAAAGACCACGAGGCACAGGGCCTAGGCGGCTCCATCTTAACCAATGGTGGCAATTTTGAATACCAGAGCCCAGCTCAGTTCCCGGATAAGCTATAATAATCACAGCAGCCAACTCCCCTGACCAAAGCTGATCCTAATAAGGTATGGTAACAGGACCCCAACCACTCAGGGGCGGCCCATTGTTCCCATACACTAACCTCATACCCTAACCTCATAAATACCTGATCCGCCCTATCGTCGGGGCTCTTTCACATCCTGCTGCTGCTCCTGGCAACCGAGGGCCCAAACTCGGGTTTGTATAATAAAAACTCTTTTGTTCTTGCATCAGATTTGGCTCCCTGGGGGTCTGTGGGGACATGGTACTCTGGCACAACAAAACTTGTTCAGATGATATTTTGGATATAGCAGGTAAAATACATTATTAATTTCACGTGTTCATTTTTATTTGTTCTAACATGGCTACTACACTGATTTATATGGTTTGCTTTATATTTTTTTTGAATACTGCTACTCTAGCACTTCTTTCAGTTCCAATTCACAAACCACATAGCTGAAATTGCTTTGCTAGTATTGCCCTTGCAGATGGTAATTCACTGAAAAAAAAGCCACTTATCACACTTTGTACCGATGTATTAATTTGTGTGTTTCCTTGTTTAGGATCCGATTTCCTCATCGGTCTTACTTACCTCTCTTTCGGCACCTAACTCAGCGTCCAAGACAGAGTAACAAACAGCTCAATAAATATTTATAAAATGAATGGGTTGAGGAATGAGAGAATAAGTGATGATATCAACAAATATTATCTCCTTTCTGCTGCCGTAATCCCTAGACACACAGGTTGATGCACAGAAGTCTCCTGGTAAGCTAGCACCGCAAAGAGGGGGACTTTTGCAGCAGAGGTGAGTGCAAGGGCTTTGGGGGCAGATGCACCTGCATTCAGAAGCAGGCTTGGCCAGTGAGACTCAGACTCCAGGATGCTGAGATTTCTCTTATCTGCAACATGGAGATAACACTACCTCCCAGGGTTCTGTGTTGTGAAGGGCTTATCACAGTGCTTAGCACACTGTAAAGCAATCACTGGCTTAAGAGAGGAAGAGAAAAGGACTAATCTCCAGGATGCAATCTGTTCTCCACAGGAAGTACCATTGCCCCCTGAGGGCCAAACATGCTGTCCTTACCTGAACTGAGCATGCTTCCTTCTTTAAAGTCTGACTCATTGTGCCTGTGGGCAGTTTAGGACCATGGAGAAATTTCTGGAGCAATTAAAATTTCTAGTGACTTGATGCTACCTAAAAAGATGTTTGCTTTGGTTAATAGCACAGCTAAAGTTCTTGGCTATTGTCAGCTTGCATCATTCTCTTCAGACAGTAATTTTGGATGAGGCCCCTTCTCACATCAGAAGCTTTAGAGATGGCAGTGTGTCTTTTGCACACATACCTTATCTGGTTTGAAAGGAATTGCCTCTTGACACAATCCATGCAAATAAAGAGGGGATATTAGGAAACATGAAATTTGACCGGTATGTTCCAAAATGTTCTCGTCTGGCCATAGTATAATGAGAGCTGACCTATTTCTAAGGCTCACAATTGAGGAAAGAGAAAGGAAGGAACTGTCAAGAAAAAGAAAGCAGTTTATTCTGTTCCTTGAGGCTATTTATAGTTAATATTCAAGCTAAATTTATCCAGATAAAGAAATTGCTGTCTGTATGGACGTGTTTTGGTAATTTACATGTCTCTTCAAGATGGGTAGAAGTATATCTATGTACCAAGGCCGACACAGTGGTGATCAGGAAAAGACCTCTAAAAACCTCTTACCACGTTTAAAATACTCTACAGTCATAGTGCCATGCATCTTACAGGTCAAGTCTCAAAGTTGTAAAGCCACAGAGTCATAAATGCTGTCAAAGCTACATTGTCTGCAGTCAGCAGAAAAAGCAAAATTCCAGAGTGGGATTAAAAATAATAAACTAGCCAAGAGCTGTGCAGAAACTAGACTGAAGAGGCCAGATGCACTGTCTGTGGCTCTTAGGTTGATTAACTCTGCAAGAAACAAATTCCCAAAACTTGACTGTCACAAAATATTAAGGGATGAGACTCTAGGATCTGACTCAACAGCCTTGACCAGCAGCACATTCTGAGCCAGACAACATTGCATTGTATTGCAGGTCGCCATTAAGGGTGTCGAGAAACCATTCATTGGATCAAGAAATTCTTCCCATCCATCTGGTCAGACAGGGCCATGATATAAAGCCTCCTGCCAGGTCAACTTTCACCAGCAGAAATCATTGCTTACACCTCCTCGGAGTGGCCCTTCACAAACACTGTTATCTGAGACTGTACCTTGCAGCACTGTGACATTTGTCTTGGGTCCATGCTTTTCATTGAAAAAAGAGCATGGAACACAACACCAGATCATTAAGCTTTATTTTTCTCACAGATGCAGGCATTGATGACTCACTTCTCACTGCAGACTCATCTGGATTGCCTGCAAGAAGCTCTTGGCAGTGACCTGAAGCTACATGTTCAGCTGGCCAACCAATTTTAACCATGAGATGCTGACTGGTCATGCAACCCCATCCCCATGTTCTGTCCAACAACCACCCCAAGCAACCCAGTTCCATCCTGAAACTCTCAGTCAGGCTCAAGAAAAGCTCCAGTGACAACACTTAGCCTCTTTGACTCCATCTGATTCTCAATAGCTTGATTCTAATATGTTAGCCATAAGTGCAGATCCACAATTTGGCTTCAGCCACCTCTGAACTGGAACTGGAATCTATACATTTTTAAAGGCTGAATGATTGTGTTGTTTCTGCATTAGGCAGAATGGGAAACATCCAGCTGCCAAATCTCACTGGCTTAAACCACAATAGTTTATTCCTGCTCACCCTGCCCCAGATGTCCAGGTGGTAGGAGCTCTGCTTTATATCTATAGTAGTTGAACCGCTGTGTATGGGACAAACACCCCTACTCACATCAAGAGCATGTAGCAAATTCTGGAGTCTTGGGGCCAGGTTTCCTGGGAAAGAGACCCTAGTTCTCTGAGAATTGCTGTTGGGGATACCACCTATAAGGAACTGAGGGTACAGGAATGAGCAGAGAGAAGACCTGGGCTGTGATGCAGAGGCAACAGAGACCTCCCCAATTCTACAGTGTTCCCTGGAGCTGAGATGGTCCTGAGTCATCCCAAATGGAGACAAGGGGCTCCAGTCTTTGGGGCTAGAAGCTGCCTTCAGCAAGGGGCAATTCGTGGAAGGGCTCAGATATGAGTAGTCAATAGCCCACACCTGGGCCAAAAAGAAAAAACCTGGGTGACACACCAGAGCAGCCACTATAGTTCAAAGCTTACACTGATCAAATCTACTGGCTTCTCCCATGTGGGAACAACTCCTCGGGGATTCTGGTTGGTCTCCTGACCACTTACAGGAGAAATATTAGAGGGATGGTCTATAATCTAAGTGCCTGTAGGTGGCCTCAAGGCCACAATCACTCATTGTACATTCCTCTCATTGTTGACTTTCATAGTGGTGGATGATTCAAACCATTATCCTTGAGTGTCTGGTCATTTAGCTGTTCTTAGGCCACCGTTGCTACAATTGTCGATTTACCAACAAAAGTAGACAGGAGAAAAGCCCCCAAAGATCACCCCGGGCAGCCTTCACTGTGTAAATACAGCCCTCTCTCCTCCTGACATCAAGGGTCAATCACCCTTGCTGGTGAGTGGTCTCCTTCCCTTCCCGTCTGGTCTTTTGGCACAAGGAGCCCAATGTGATTAGGCAGCAGCCAAGGCTTACATTTTAATGGGACACTTATTGTGGCCCCTGGTACAAGTGTTTCCCCCTGGGAGCCAGGTCCTCCAGACCCACTGAGCCAGTTACAGAGATGAGAAGCAGTAAGCATTAATTGCCAAGTGGGACACCAGCGATGGTGGTATGTATGGCCTTTCCTGCCTCCACCCCTTTATCCTGGACCTGTGTGTTCTACCTAGTGGGGATGCCACGGCACAGGTTGATCTTTGACTTAAGAGGTAGGCCCATCTTCACAGAGCTTACTTAGTGCCTCTTCTGTGGCAGGTGCTTTCCGGTGGGCACTGACATGCAGCACCAAGTCTTCACTCCATGAGCCGTCTCCCTTGGGTCTGGATATGCTCTTCCCTCAGTCCCCAGTCTTAAAATTGTTCTCCTTCCAGGCCCCTGGCCAGTCAACCCAGTCATTGTTCATATCCTTGTGCTGTATATTCCCACATCGGGTCACTTCTCTTCTCATAAAAAGTGAATGTGCTCTGCCTCATGAGAGGATTTCCCTTATCATTGTTGTCCAAGACCACCCTGAGTGGGGCTACAGTACCATAGCAGTCCATTTTGTGGCCAGCGCAGCCAACCAAGGCTAATCTCAGCTTTGAACCACTCTTAGCCTTTTTTACATCTCTATCACCTTGGCTATAAGTCATCCATTAATTGGCCACAAGTTTTATCTAAGGGAGAGACATTGGTAGAATAGTGGTGGCTGCCATATTGGTCTGGGCCACCTACCAGTGCCGCTTACATTCAGCATCTGTCCCAGATGTCCTGCCTCCATTAACACAGCTGCTGTTGGGCCTGCCAACCTTGTGTCTTGGTAGGATGGACACCACTTGGCTCATGATGGGTAGTTTTGGCCACATAATCACCTGTCAGATGCTCTGCCTTTACCAGGAAAGTGGCATGCCAGGTGCTATTTTCAAATGGTGTATATATTCTCCTCTGCAAAGGGCATAGCCTTGGTCCATAACTCAGGTGTCTACTTTATGATTCTATTACTGGAGCTTGCCATAAGCTCCACGTGGTGTCTCCTTCCACCACAGATAGCTATTACCAGTAGGGTCTGCTCAATCATTTGGCCAAGCAGGATGGGTTTTTGCATTGGACCCTATCCTGCTATGACTCAAAGCTGACAGCCTCACATGTTACCTGGTAAATGGGTTGGAACAGTATCACTAATTTATTGCCTCTAGAATCCAAAAAGATTTACCAGGTATTGGGCTTCTTTCTCAGTGGTGGGAGGTATCAGATACAATAGCTTGTCCTTTATTTCCAGAGGATGTTCCTTCATGTCCAAAGCCACTGACCTCCTAAATATTCCCCTCATATGACTGTGATGTCACATCCTTCTCAAGCGTTACATCAAGTGGTATGTGACATCAGTATGCATCGTTACTGGTGATGTTAACTTTGACTACTTGGTTAATTTTCCCTACAGTAATTAATAAGTATCTGATAAAGAGATATGTTGATGCTATACAAGTATTCTGTGTATCATCATAATTTACCCACTGATTTTAGAGCCCAATGATGCTAGTTATCAAAAACAGTTATTACTGTGGTATTTGCCAAATAGCGATTTTTCTATCTCCAGCTTTCCTCCTACATTTACTAGTTGGAAATACTCTATGAAAGAGATGACCCTTCTTCCTCATTTTTTGGGATGGATTTAGGAGTACTAGTGGTTTTGTTTACTTGGACATATTTTACAGTGATAATGTCTGGGTTTTTAGTGTATCCATTATGCAAATAGTGCACACTGCACCTAATAGGTAATTCTTCTTCCCTCACCCCCCTCCATCACCCAAATAGTGTACATAGCACCCCAAAAATAGTTTTTCTTCCCTCACATCCCTCCCATTCTTTCCCCTTCTTAGACTCCAATGTCCATTGTACCACTCTGTATGCCCCGCATACCTGTCACAGCTCCCACTTATAAGTGAGAACATATGGTGTTTGTTCTTCTGTTCCGGAGCTTCTTCACTTAGGATTATGGTCTCCAATTCCACCCAAGTTTCTACAAAAGATATTACTTCATTCATTCTTTTTTTTTTTTTTTTTTTTCTGAGATAGTCTTTCTATGTTGCCCATGCTGGTCTCGAACTTCTATCCTCAAGTGATTCTCCTATCTCAGCCTCCCAAAATGTTGGGGTCATTGGTGTGAGTAATCATGCCTGTCCTATTTCCTTCTTTTTTATGACTGAGTAATATTCCTTGGTGTATATATACCACATTTTATTTATCCACTTCTTGGTAGATAGCCATTTATGTTGATTCCATATCTTCACAAATGTGAATTGTTTGGTGATAAATGTAAGATTACAGGCATCTTTTTGATATAATCCCATTTACTTATTTAATTGCTTATTTTATTTATATCACTATGAACTCATGAATATTGCTATGGGTTACAATCCATTGCACTCATTGGATTGCACTCATTTTGAATTTTCCCGTATCATTTTTCGAGTACTTCCCTAAAAATAAACACTATTTATTGCAATTGGTTAAAACCATTGTTTCTTTCCATTGCAACTTTTCCTCCATTATATTCCGCCTCACACCAATAAGTGTTGTAGTACCCTTGAGGATTTTGGTCATTTGGTTAAGAGGTTGAATTGAAGTTGAATTGAAGAGATATTGATTTATGTTTATTGGAATGTAATTATGTGGCTTGAAATCACTATCACCTCCATGTATTGATAAGTTATTGTTGGCTGTCTGTTATAGAAATGGCTTCCAGGAATACTCCAAAATGTGCAGGACCAGATGTTTCATTTCAGTGTATGTCCTACAGGACCCAACACTGAAGTACATAGATAGTGCTGCATCTATTATTATAAATCCATTCAAGACTTGACACATGACTGCAACAATCGTTAAAAGATCATAAAAATTTACTTTTGAAGATTCAGAAGAACAATTTGAACACAAGTGAGAAGCAAGTTGTTTACTTAAAAGTTCGTAAAACTGAACAAACCATTTCAGTTCAATTTGGAAAGACATTTTTGGAATGTTTCAATAAAAATATAAAAGAGTACGATTCCCAATTTTGGGATATATGAAGGGTATATATTCTCTTATTATCTGTAAAATGAATCTATTCAGGAACTGAGAGAAATTTCAGGAAAAAAAGTTAATGAAGCAAAATGAAAAGTAATGAAATAAATAGAAATTACTCTGACAGAAAGGATAGAATTATAACCCCAAAATGCTTAATGACATCAAAACCAATAATTCAGCAAGCAGAAGAGATAACTTTCCAATAGAATTATAATGAATAGACCCTTGGATTGTTTAATAATTCTGTTAATGAAAAGAAGGGAATCATATGAACACATGGAGAAAGACTTACATTTCTTATTGCTTTAATATGAAAACTGACACTTATGAGAATAACATACAGCTCCTGATACAGCTCCACAGTGAAGACAGGAATGACTAACTGGTTAATGAATCAATGAGTAATTCTAATTAAAAGAGTGTTTAAGAAAAAACTGCAGATAAAAACTTGATATTCTCTGAGGTCTTGCAATCATAAAGGAAGGAAATTTTGTTAAAAGTCTTCCCAGATTTACAATAATCTTAAACACTTACATGGCATTTCCAATAATGAGTCATGAAGCTGAAAGAAACTTTTTTAAACACTCAGTAAATGAGAAAAAAATTTGAACCAAACATGCGAGAGTCTGACAAGACTGACTTGTCTTTTCTCTACAGAATATTACAAAATTGTAGTCATTTAAAAGAGTGCTATAGAGAATTTGTGGCCCGAAAGCGTAGGAAAAAAACATTTTAGTCATATGTCTTTCTGTTAACAAAATATTGCAACATTTTTTTGAATTTTGTGAAATTTTATTATTTCTTCTCATTTTTTAAGATTAAAAATTTATTGTATTTTGTGATTTCTTTACTCATTCTATTTTTTTCTTTTTTTTGAGACAGGGTCTCACTCTCTTGTCCATGCTAGAATGTCATGGAATCGTGGGTCATAGCAACCTCAAACTCTTGGGCTCAAGAGATCCTCTTGCCTCAGTCTCCCCAGTAGCTGAGACTACAGGCACCCACCATAACACCTGGCTAGTTTTTTTATTTTTAGTAGAGACAGGGTCTCCCTCTTGCTCAGGCTGGTCTCAAATTCCTGAGTTTAAGCGATCCTCCTCCCTCAGCCACCCAGAGTGCTAGCATTATAAGCATGTCACTTGGCCTTCTTTAATCATTCTAAATAAATAGTAACTTTCAAATCTAACTTTGTAGTCATAATTTGGTATTTTTCTTTTTTTCATAATAGGTTCATTCCTGAGTTATTCTTTTTCTTAAAAGATTCACAATTGTATAAGCACCAGGCCTAACAACACTGGAATCTGCCTTTCCCCAGAAATCTCAAAAAGCACAAATATCTAAAAGCATGTCCCACCCCTTGGAAAGGCTTCCTCCACCTGGGGACCAGGGTCATGACTTTGGCCCCCGTTCACATCACACTTTGGAAGTGAGTGGGGTCATTCATGTCTTGTTCATAGGTTCCGGGCCAGAGAAGAGGGAATCCCAGAGAAACAGCTCTCAGATCTCCCATTGCGCCTTCCACACCCCATCTATTACACATAAAATGATTGCTATGAGTATTTATGTGTTTATCCAACAGGTCTATAAGAAATGTGAAGATCTGTTGGCTGCCAGTTTTATTTTCCAAATGAAAACTTGGGGTGGGGGTGGGGGTTCTACCAGGCAGAAGAGTTTATAAATATCAATATTTGTCATCATGATAATGAGTGTCCTGGGGGCTCTGGGGTTCTGACAGTTTTCATCTGCTGCAGATGAAGGCCTCACAGGGCCTCTGCCTTTGAATGAAAGGAATTCAAAGCCTGGGATGAATTCTTTGAAATCCCAAATCAGCAGCAGCCTCAAGACCAGGGTTTCTTATAAAATCATGTCTTAAATGTGGTATTAGACTAAAAAGACCCCAGCGTATTGTTTTCTTTGTTTTCATCTCTCTATCTCATTGTTCTGTTTTCAGTTAGAGTGAAGCCTTATTATTCGCATCTTAGCTGGTGATGTCTCTATCTCCTCCTAGAACGCTCTTCGACCAACTCTGCCTCTCCAATCATATCATCCTTCAACAACTAGCTCAAATAACTGCCTGTTAAAGAAGACTGCTCAGTGATATTTCTGGGCTACATATTTAAAAAACAAATAGGAGAAGAAGTTGCTCAGGTGCCGTTAGTCCCTGTCTTCCTCTGTGAGCCTCACTTGTCCCGGTCCTTTCAGGCTGCTACAAAAAAATGCCATGGACTGGGTAGCTTATAAACAACAGAAATTTATTGTTCACAGTTCTGGAGGCTGGGAAGTCCAAGAACAAGGTGCTGACAAATTTAGCATCCAGTGAGACCTGCTATCTGGTTCATAGATGGTGTCTTTTTGCTGCTTTCTTACATGGTGGGACAGATAAATGAGCTCCTTTGGGAATATTTTTTAAGGACACTAATGCCACTGATGAGACCTCCCCTCTCATGACCTAATCATCTCTCCCAAAGACTCCACTAATACTACCACCTGGGAGTTAGAATTCCAACATATGGACCAGGTATGGTGGCTCATGCCTCTAATCCTGGCACTCAGGGAGGCCAAGGAAAGAGGATCCCCTGAGCTTAGGAGTTTGAGACCATCCTGAACAAGAGCTAGACCCTGTCTCTACTAAAAATAGAAAAAAATTAGCTGGGCATGGTGGTGGGTGCCTGCAGTCCCAGCTACTCAGGAGGCTGAGGCAGGAGGACTGATTGAGCCCAGGAGTTCAAGGTTGTTGTGAGGTAGGCTGACACCATGGCATTCTATCCTGGGTAACAGAGTAAGATTCAAAATCCAAAACAAATTTGACTTATGAATTCGGAAGGGGAGGCCACATTTAGACCACAACATTGCTCTGTTTATTTCTCTCCAAGAAGACAACTCTTACTGTCTGCCTCAAAGCATAGTGATTATGTGCATAGTGTGTTCCTCCAAGTCGCTGCTGTGTCAGGATCAGCAAAGTGTCTGTTTTTGATAAATACATGTTGAACAAATGGTTGCCTTGATTTTTTCCTTAACTTTTCTAGCGTGTGCAAAGTGCTCCATCCAGGTCCTGATCTTCAGCAGACGCTCAGTAAACAGTGTTTTTGTTTCTGAAACAGCTTTTTGGTAGCTCTGGAATGAGCTGAACCCAGCAGGGAAGGCTGTGCTGGGTGGTGGTTAGGATTCTGAAGTCGGGCTGCCTAGCTGTAAATACTACTCTGCTGCTTGCTAGTGCTGAGACCCTGGACAAGTTCCGACCTTCTTGCACCTGTTTTCCCACCTGTGAAAGGAAGTGGTAATTGTGAACCATGGTGAGGAGTAAATAAATTAGCGTATACAAAACACACAGAAAGAATCCTGGCACGTAGTTTAAATGCTAAGTCAGTGCTGATTATCATTGTTACCAATGAGCCAAATTTGAGGACCACAATACAAAGCCACACACAAGAAGCCTTGAGCAAGTGGCCTCACAGTGGTGGGATTACAGTTTGGTTTTCTACATTTCAGGGAGGCAGTCAGTATAGGTAAAGTTATAGGTATATATTGGTTCAGCCCCAAAAGGCAGGATATTCCCAAAGCAGGGGCTTACAAGTCATAGGTGGGTTTGGGGATTATTTAGTTGACAGTTGGTTAGAAGAGTTAGGCTTTGTCTAAAAGATCAGGGGTCCGAGGAGTGGAATGGCTGAGTCAAGATAAGGGTCTTCCATCTCTCCTATGATGTTAGAACAGAATCAGGGTGGGGAGTAGACCACACTGTCTCGGTTAATACCCACTGTTGAGTGAGATTTTATCATTCGTAGGCATGACACATCAGGCCCCCTTAGAAAGGAATTTGGGGACAGGAGAAAAAGGTCAAAGTTCAGTCTTCATTCCTATAATTATCCAGTGGTTCAGGACTGGTGCCACCTGTTTTTTGAGGCTCCATAGAGCTCTGTCCCTCTTGGATTAGTGCATGAAGGAATGTGGCCTAATTGCACTGTATGATATTGTGATACATTAGTAACAAGAAATATGTTTGACCTCTGGCCCTGGTTCCTATCACACAGCTCCTAAAATCCTTGGTGTTTTGTTTCTCTGCTAGTGAGAGCACTGAGCATTGGGTGCTCCTGGGCAGCCTTGTGCTGGGGGCTGGTTGCCAGGGGAACCAGCCATGTGACTAGAGGGTTGGAACTTTCAGTCCTACCCCACCCCCTCAACCTCCAAGGAGGAACAGGGGACTGAAGGTTGAGCTAATCACGAAGGGCCAGTGATTTAGTCAACTATGTCTAGGTAATGAAGCCATCACAAAACTTCAAAAGAACAGGGTTTGGAGCTCCCAGGTTGCTGAACACATACAAGTGCCTGGTGGAGATGGCATGGAACCTGCATTACTCCTGCCCCCCGACCTTGCCTTTGCAGCTCTTCAATTTGACTGTTCCTGCCTCGTATCCTTTGTAATAAGTGAGTAAAAGGCAGTAAGGCAGTCGGGTGCTTCCCTGAGTCCTGTGGGCTAGTCTAGCAAGTGACGCAGACCCAGAAAGCAGTTGTTTCAGGTAACCGGGGACCTAATACTTGCAATTGGAGTTTGAAGTAGGGAGCAGTCTGCTGGGGCAGGGCTTTGACCCTGTGCAGGGCAGGCTGCACTAACTCTGGCTAGTGGCAAAATTGAGTTAGATTGCAGGACGCTTGGTGTCCACAGAGCAGAGAATTAAGTAGAGAATTACTTAGTGTTGGGGAAAACCCCAAATATTTTGGTGACCGGAGGTTTTGTGAGATTGTGGAAGAGAGAATAAACAGTTGTAGGTTTTTTCCTGTACACAGACTGTGTCTCTTCCTGAACTCCTCAAAATACATGGCCTCCCCTCCTCACTCCGATAGCCGGGGGAAGAGAACTCAGGTGGCAGGTGTAATCCCAGTGCACTCATCTGAAGGGCAGTCACGTGAAAGACAGAGGCTTTGCCTTTGCTTCCCAAGGCGCACCTTGAACCAGGGGAGACAGGGAAGCTGACACCAGCTCCGGGATGGCAGCACTTGGGAAGCTAGTGGCCAAGCAACAGGCTAACTAGGCTGCTCCCCCAGAGTGCTCAGCCGAGCCTGTGTTACCTTTCATCACGGTTGCTATGGGAAAGATTAGGAGGCCTGTGTTAGTCATCTATTGCTATGTAACAAAATGCCACAGAACTCAGCGGCTTACACAGCATGTGTTTGTTATCCCACAATGCTCACGACAGGAATTCAGGGGCGACTTCGCTAGGTGGTTCCAGGGTGGGTTTCTCACGAGGCTGCAGTTGTCATCTGATGGATTGACCAGGACCAGAGGATCGGCTTCTAGGATGGCTCGTTCACATGGCTGTGGGGACGCAGCCTCCGTTCCTCACCATGTGGCTTCTCTATAGGGCCGCTTGAGCGTCCTTGTGATGTGGCAGCTGACTTCCTGGAGAGTACATGACCAAAGAGAAAGCAAGACAATGCCTTTTATAACCTCTCCTTGAGAATCATATAACATGATTTTCACCACACCTCATTGATTAGAAGTGAGTCACTCAGAAGAGCCTGTACTCAGGCAGAGGGGAATTAGGCTGCATTGAAGAGAGGAATTTCAAATTTGGGGACTTATTTTAAAATCACTCCTAGCTCCTAAGGGTTGAGGCACTGTGGTGCCTTATGCATACTTAGACCAGATGTAGATGTGTTTTAATTAGTGCTGATGCTAAGCATTTTGCTAAAGTTACTCAGAAACACAGGAGTCACTGCATACTCCATCTCCAGTAGGTAGGTTAGGAAGACCTGTCTAGTGCAACACAGACTAAGTGGTCATTCTTGGCCGGCTATCTTCACCCCAACCTCCTTCGTAGCTTCACCTACTCTCATAACATCAGGAGAGCCCGTGGTTCTCTGGAGGCCTAGGCCTTGGCAAGTAGGACGATAGTGGAAGGTGGAGAAACGGAATCCCGCAGGATGCCTGGGAGGCCTAGCCCCCAGTGCCACCTTACCCCGCAGATTCATTTAGGGAAAGAATGAATGGACATTATCAGGAAGGAGCTGAAGCAATAACCCACCTAATGAAAAAATGAACAGCGGATTACTTGAGATCTTGAGCAGGTTGCACTGTATCGTAGTTAGCCAAACTCAGGAGCATACTTAGATGTTCTCCCTCCTTCACTGCAGGGCCAAAGGCCTTTAAAATAATGCATGGTTTTCGTAAAGTGGAGTGGCTGCATTTTTATTGGATGGAAATCCTGAATTACACAGTTTGCATGTTTAAGGGTTAGCTTATTTAATAGTCAAATTCCCTTAACACATGGGGTAGGGCGGCAGCCACAGCTGCTATGTTAGGGGACATGCATGTACAGAACAATGACATCCATTTATCCTGTCTTTCTCTATTTGACAAAAGAGTACACTGCTGATCATGTTCTCAGGCAGAGTCAGTAGGTAAGGGAGATAGAAAGAGATGTCATAGCCTAACATGCTTCCTTAAGTGACACTAGTGGAATGTGGGGTGGGAGGAACGGTAAGTGCATATTAGCTAGATAAAGTGCCAGGCCTTCTCTTATTAACACTCGTATTGACGTATGAAGTAGCTAGTGTTATTAGTTTCAAGTGATGTAACTCTGAGGATCAACTTAAAATTAACTACATTACACGTAAGTGTCAAGTGAATCAGTGAGACAGCTCCCAGGGTATAAACACCTGAGTTTAGCATTGTCTACTCTGGGGATAAATTCTTCATTCTTATTGTGTGAGAACAGTTGTAAGGGGCCCAAAGCTAGCATAATGAGGGCAAAAAGCAGAATTGGCCAGATACAGTAGCTCACGCCTCTAATCCTAGTATTTTGGAAGGCCAAGGCAGGAGGATCGCTTGAGGCCAGGAGTCCGGGACCAGCCTGGGAGAGAATCTCTCCCCACCAATCTCTACAAAAGATAGAAAAATTAGCCGGGCCTTGTGGCGGGTGCCTGTAGTCCTAGCTTCTTGGAAGGCTGAGGCAAGAGGATCTCTTTGAGCCCAGGAGTTTGAGGTTGCTGTGAGCTATGACGACACTGTAGCACTCTAGCCTGGATAACAGAATACCCCGTCTCAAAAAAATGGAAACAAAAGGCAAGAGAAAGGAAAAGAGGGGAGGAGAGAAGGGGAGGAGAGGAGAGGGGAGGGGAGCGGAGGAGAAAAAAGAAAAGAAAAGCAGATGTTACCTAGCCAGGAAGCCTCTCAGTTTTGACACTAGCAGTGTGACCAAGAGCACGTGGATTTCTCTTTTTGTGTTGCTGGTTCCTCATCTATACAAAAAGAAATGTGTGTTTGTGGGGGTAGGGTGGGGATTGGCTGAGCACAAGAATAAACACATGAAATTCTCACCCCAGGTCTGCCATTGGAATCAGAATCACTCGGCTTGGGTCGGGGGCTCAGTTCTGTTAAAGCATTTCTCTGGGTCTTGCAGTCCCACAGCCCTAGGCGCACACCAGTGTTTTGGCACTACGGGCCTGACCATCTGTAAGGTCCCTCCAAGTTCCAGCATTTAATTCCATCTTAGGACTGGGAAAGGGGAAGAAGCTGTGCAACGCTGGTTAGTTTTGAAGCACTAACCCTAAAAGGCTGCCCGCTCTCCATCGCCTGGCACTGTGCTGTAGTTTCCACTTCATTTTCTGTTAAAGCCTTCTTCTTACTACTTGGAGACATATTTGAAGGAAAAAACAGCCTTTGAAAAGTCAAATATCCCAGCCAGCTTCCAAAGGTTCTCATTGGTCAAATCTGAGTCAATCTGAGAATCAAAATCAATAATGATTCTAATTTATTAAAACCTATTGAATATAATTGGAATTCATGAGTCTATGTTTACATAAATAAATAGATAAACGAAGGAGAGAGAAAAGTTCTCTTTTACAGTAGAAAGTCAACTAAATTTTCTAATTATAGAGAACACTAGAAAGTTAGAAAATCACATTTTGATATTTACTCAGCCATCAAAACCAATGAAGACTTTGCAGCGTTTGTACTAACTTGGATGGAGATGGAACACATTATTCTTAATGAAACCCAGGAATGGGGAAGCATGAATCCTATGTATTCAACTTTGATTTGAGGACAATTAGTGACAATTAATGACATGGGGGGGGAAGGAGAGAGCAGACAGAGAAAGAGGGAGGGGGTGAGGGAAAGAAAAAAAAAAAAGGAAAGAAAATAGTGACTAATGCTCACATAAACTGGATTCAATTTTGACCAAAGTACATTACTTAAACATTAATTTTTAATTCAATTTGTTAATATGTTGTTTAGGATATTGTATCTTCACTTATAAATGAAATATGTTTGTAATTTCCCTTTATAACAATATATTTTCTCCAATTTCAATATCAGGTGTATCCAGATCAAATAGAATTATTTTGAAATATTTCTTCTTTTTCTATTGTCTATAAGATTTGGCATAATCTGTTTTTTGAAACTCTCCTTTACTTTTATTATATAATAATAGTTGTCTATTTTTTGAGACTTTGGAAAAAAATAAAAATTAACTGATGACTTCATACTGAGTCTCAGAGTCAAAGCACTCTATGATGTCTTATTTGACAATGTGAACATTACTTTCTTGGCATTATTATTACTGATATTGCTTAATATTTTGATGCAGCAATCGTCTGTTTTCTTTTCTGAATGTATTTATCTTCGTTCATTCTTTATGTGGTTTTTGTTTCTAGTCCTTATCTTAAACATTGTTATTGTTATTAAATTTTAAGCCTTTTAAATTCTGTGAAGGCAAAAAGTGGAAACCTAATTAGCACCTGTATAAAAAAAAAAAGGATGCATTCATCCTTGTATGGATGGGTATCACAGTGGCTACTTGCCACAGAGCTTA
>CAUYRH010077729.1:0-13559 GCA_963574655.1 Perodicticus potto
GACAAAGGTTTAATAACCAGAATCCACAGAGAACTCAAACGTATTAGCAACAAAAGAACAAGTGATCCCATCTCAGGGTGGGAAAAGGACTTGAAGAGAAACTTCTTTAAAGAAGACAGATGCACGGCCTAGAAGCACATGAAAAAATGCTCGTCATCCTTAATCATCAGAGAAATGCAAATCAAAACTACCTTGAGATATCATCTAACTCCAGTAAGATTAGCCCACATAACAAAATCCCAAAACCAGAGATGCTGGCGTGGGTGTGGAGAAAAAGGAACACTTCTACATTGCTGGTGGGAATGCAAACTAATATATTCCTTTTGGAAGGATGTTTGGAGAATACTTAGAGATCTAAAAATAGATCTACCATTTGATCCTATAATTCCTTTACTAGGTATATATCCAGAAGACCAAAAATCACATCACAATAAAGATATCTGTACCAGAATGTTTATTGCAGCCCAATTCATAATTGCTAAATCGTGGAAGAAGCCCAAGTGCCCATCAACCCACGAATGGATTAATAAATTGTGGTACATGTGTACCACGGAATACTATGCAGCCTTAAAGAAAAATGGAGACTTTACCTCCTTTGTGTTTACATGGATGGAGCTGGACCATATTCTTCTTAGCAAAGTATCTCAAGTATGGAAGAACAAGTATCCAATGTACTCAGCCCTATTATGAAGCTAATCTATAGCTTTCATATGAAGGCTAAAACCCAGTTATAGCACAAGAAATGGGGAGGGGGGTCAGGGAGGGAGGGGTTGGATGGGTGGAGGGAGGGTGATTAGTGGGATCACACGGTGCATCTTACAATGGTACAAGTGAAAATTACTAAATGTAGAATATAAATGTCTTCATATAGTGATTAAAAGGCCATGAAGGCTATGTTAAATAGTTCAATGAAAATATTTCAGATTGTATATGAAGTCAGCACATTGCTCCCCATGATTGCACCAATGTACACAATTATGATTTAATAAAAATTAAAAAAAAAAGAGTACATGAAAATAATAAGGTCACCACAATGGAACACCTCCAACCATTGAATCACTACACATTCCTTAGCCACATCGTTCTCAAACACTTTGTTGGTATCTCGAACTGTCTGTGTTGCATTGGTTCCATAGCAGAATTCATATCTAAAAAGAACATAAATTCTTTACTTTTTCATATTTTCACAAATAGTATTATAAAAATTGTTTGAAAGATGATCACAAGCCAAAATGCATGTGTGAAAGTATGATGATATACCTTACAATAAAAATAAAACAAGAAGCTTAAAAGTGAAATATCAGAGGTATCAACTGTCAATCTTAGTACTTAAGGAAATCAGACATTTGACATTTAATCATCTTAAAACATAAACACATATATCACAATTGGTATAATTCTTCCAGGAATGTAAGTTATTTTAACATTTGAAAACCATTCAATATAATTCACCTCATTATCAGAATAAAAGAGGAAAACTATATAATTATTTCCAAATAGGTAGAAAAAATTATAAAATGTATAAATTTATGATAGCATAATTCTTTCTTCTTGGACATTTTTATGTTAAGCAAGATAAGATTGTCAATATTATATTTACAAGAGTCATAAATCTTATCCAGTATCAAGTTTTTCTAAAAAATTCAATGATATAGGCAATTAAGGGCCTCAGATAATTCGGGAAGAGGTTTGAGACATTAAGGGAACTAACTGAAGTCCTTGTTTCCCTCTGATACAAGTGTTCTTTCACCCAGAGTAAATGAAAATTTCTAAGTAATGTCAATGGGGCACCTTTCAAAGCAGGGATTATGAAACATATCTATTCCATATCCCAGAGTTTTAGGACTTAGATGATATTTTCCAGGGAACCATGACTCATAAACCCAAATGGCAATGGTTAAACTACCAGAAGAACCTGTAACCAGGGGTGTCCTGTAAAGATATTACAGTGTGTGTAATCTGTATTATGCACTCTCCTAAGAAGTGGGAGAGAAAGGAATCATAAAATAGCTCCTCTAACTATTAATAGTTTCTCCCAAGTTATCTACCTACAGAATCTATAGAAACTTTCAACGCAACAATGAAATACTAGAAGTTTTCCCTGACATATAAATGAGATAGGAATTTACACTATTGCTACTTCTATTACAAATTGTACTAGAAGTTCTAGAAATTGCATTATGATAAGATATGGATCATAAAAATTAAATAAACTTGTCATTCCTTGCAAAAAATACATGTTTGTGTGCATAAAGAAACTGAAAAAAGCTAGAGAGAAAGGGTAAAGATTAGTGAAATTTGCAAGATCTATGGATATAAAGTCAATGTAATAAAAAAGTATTCCATATAACTACAACAAATAGAAAATGAAAATCTAAACCATCATTTAGATTATCATCAAGACTATCAAGTCAGGAATAAATTGGATAAGATGAGAAAATTACTTTTGTTTATGGAATAATCCTGTGGACAGATATTTTTAAAGACCACTGTGAGTGAGGAATGATTCATTTGTCTTGAACAGAGACATTCAACATTATAAAGATGCCACATCTTTCAAAGTTTAAATATAAATTTCAAACAATGTTAGTCAAAATTCCAGCAGGTTATATGTTATTATTTTTTCTTTTCTTTTTTTTCATATTAATATTAGGGTACAAATGATTAAGTTACATTTTTTGCATTTGTTAGGTAAAGTTCAAGTTATAGTTAAACCCTTCACCCAGGGGATGTGCTATATGCCCTTTCATTGTGCCCATTCAGTGAGACCTTACCATTCTCCCCTCCTACCCTTTCTCCTTTCTCCCCTTCCCCACTTAAATTTAATTTTTTTTTCTCTCATTTGGGGATGCAGTTATTCATCTATTGGTTTCTTATTAGTATTACGTACATTGGATATTTGCTTTTCCATTCTTGTGAAACTTTATTAAGAAAAATGTTCTCAACTCCATCCAGGCAAATATAAAAGATACAAAGTCTCCATCTTTTTATGGCTGAATAATACTTCATTTTATACATATACCATAGTTTATTAATCCATTCATGAGTTAGTTAATGGGCACTTGTTTGATTTATTTTCTCATATTAATAAGCCAATTTTAAATTTATATAAATTCAAGGGCCCAAGATGACTCTCTTCAAGAAATAGAGCAAAATTAGAATACGTATATACTCAGTTTAAATCTGTATGATATGTGTATAAGTAAATACACCAGTGGAGCTGAATGATGAGTTCCGAAATAAACCTGCACTTACAAGATCACTTGTCTTATAACAAAATTGCCATTACAATGCAGTGAAGTAATGCTGTCTATATGTTAATATTCCTTTAACATTTACAAAAAACAATAATATAAACTTAGTTTTTATATACCAAATATTTATAAAATTTGAAATACACAATTCATTTTTATTAATAGTATTTTAATATTCCTAAACTGAGATGTCTTTGTCAGTTTTAATGGTCTTTGTCAGTTCTACTGAGAACAAATTTCCCATGTAATAAAAAAAAATGGTCTTAAAAAAGAGACAATTTCTTCTTCATTAGCACAGTCATTTTCTTCACTTGAGAAAGTTGCTCCAAGCTGTACTGAACAGTATGTGGAAAATGGGCAACACAAACTATTTTCTGGGCTAGATGTTGAAAATTCTGTCTGACCTTACCACCTATTTCAAATGGAGTCAAGCATATTTTGTTTGTTTTATTTTGGTACACCTGACATTTGGGAAAGAAAAAGAAATTTAATATTGGGATGATGTGAACAAATAGCAAGTAACATCTATTATTTCCCTGTTCTCCATTGCCAGTACCCAGCAGAGGATTCTGTTGTGTGAACTCTGTGTTGCTGATTGCCGTGTTAAAGCAGCCCTGGTCAATGTCTAGGACATACTCTTTTAGTCTGCAGAGGAGCAAACTAGTTATATTGTGGTCCTCTTTTCTCAAAAGACTTTATAACAGAGGGAAGGCTTATGTCTTGTTGTCTTTTGTTTTTCCTTTGTACAGAGTTAATGGAGCAGGAGTTTAATTACTATGGAGCCATTATCAATTATACTTGGAAAGGTAAATTGGTACATAAAAAAATTCTTCTAGACAATTCTTGGTTGTTTATGCAGAAGTAATGCTGTTTGATGGTACATTGCATTGTTAACCAAAATATACTTACTATTTAATTTAATATGAGATTTATTAAACAAAACTCTTAAAAACTTCTATTCTCTAGATATAAGTTTATAAAACCAGCAACTCACTGATTAGAAAGTTTTAAATCCGGACATGGCTGAAACAGTGAAAAAAATAAGGTGTGTACATGTGAGTATCATTACACACTGTCATAAATGGCATTGTTCCCTGAGAGGGCTGTGTATACAAAGTGATCACTGCGTGTAGAAGGAACCCAGAAACCAAATCATGAGGTAGACAGATGCAATTTTTTCAGCAGTGCACAATTTACTGGGGAACATGGGAACAGAAGCATAGCCTTGGTAGGCAGCAAGACAGATACAGCTCTCTGCACCTGTTACTCTCCAGGACCAGGGCTCATAAGCCATAAGGAAGGGGTGCACATGCTCTGTAAGGACACAACGGCAAGATTGCAGACACACGAGCAAGAATGCTCTGTATGACATAGCCTATATTGAAATGATAACATCAAGATTGCTTTGATCTACAGCAGATTGGTGAGTGCATGTTCTTACAAAGGGACAGTAAACCAAGTACAAAGCAGGAGGAATTCCCAGGACTGCTGTTAATCAGAAGTCAACAGAGTGGATTAACATCCTACAGGCAGTCACTTTTGTCTCATCAGGTACTTAACTGACTAGTCAGCAAAAACCATATTCTATCATATTTTATTAATTAGCTAATTTCATATTGAAAGTATTTGTTAAAATGTAGCTTGAAAACTATTGTGGACTGTGTTTACAACCCAGGACAGTGATTATAACTGGGAATTAAAAAACCATGAATGCCACCTACAATGTTCAGTCCCTTAAAGTATGCATTTCTAGGCAGTTTAAATAGACAAACCATCATCCAGTTTAGATAATAGACATCATGCCATGCATTCTCAGAGATATTTAGACTACAATAATATTAATGTCTACAAAATGGAGGAATTCTTCATTCTGTGATAATGAAGGCTAGCCCACTAATCTAATTTTTCAAGATGAATTTGCTACTTGGCATTTTAAGACACTTAAAGTTCTACAAGATCATTCTTCCTGTGCTGGCTCAAGCTTTTTCTATAAAGGTCAGTAGACCTGTATGGTATAATCAGAATTCTGAGTGATGATTTGTTTTTATCATGTAATAATATGACTCCAGAAGATTATCTGTTAGGGTAGAGTAGGAGCCCTCCTTTCATTCATTTCATACTTTCATGGTGGGGGTGGAGAAGAGTTTAATACTCCCAGCACCTTGTAGCATTCACTCTTCCCCAGGGGGAAAGGGTGAATTATCTGCTTTGTGAAGGCAGTTTTAGCTCAGTGTCTTCCTCTGACTTCCACTCTTTACTCTTTTGGTTTAGATTTAGAGGATCCCCCTTCTCTCTGCTCTTCCTATTAAATTACTAATGAGGCTCTAACCCTGCATGAGGAGTCCCACCAGTTTGCCAATGTTGCTTGTGCCTGGATGAGTGACAGTGTTTAAATCTGGAGTTCAGTATCAGAGTCCACTTAGCTGTGCATCCAACTTACGCCATTTCAGGAAGCTTTTGCCAGTAATAAAGCTGACATTTTGAACTCTGTCTGAAGGCCTGTGTTTATTTCTCGATTAGTTTTGAATTTAAGACTACCACTTATTGGCGGCACCTGTAGCTCAGTCTGTAGAGCGCCAATCACATACACTGAGGCTGGCGGGTTCGAAACTGGCCCCTGGCAGTTAAAACAACAATAACAACTGCAACAAAAAAATAGCTGTGGACGGCGCCTGTGGCTCATGGAGTAGGGCGCCAGCCCCATATACCGAAGGTGGTGGGTTCAACACTGGCCTCGGCTGAATTGCAAAATAGAAAAATAGCCGGGCGTTGTGGTGGGTGCCTATAGTCCCAGCTACTTGGGAGGCTGAGGCAAAGGAATCACCTAAGTCTAGGAGCTGGAGGTTGCTATGAACTGTGTGACGCCATGGCACTCTACTGAGGGTGATAAAGTGAGACTCTGTCTCTACAAAAAAAAAAAAAAAAAAGCTGGGCATTGTGGCGGGCGCCTGTAGTGCCAGCTACTTGGGAGGCTGAGGCAAGAGAATCGCTTAATTCCAAGAGTTTGAGGTTGCTGTGAACTGTGATGCCACGGCACTCTACCCAGGGTGACAGCTTGAGACTCTATCTCAAAAAAAAAAAAAAAAAAAGACTACCACTTATTGTACCTCCTTTCCCCCATTTTATTCTATTTTCTTTTTATTAGCATATGAACTCTTTGTAAGGAAGGGAGCAAAGGAAGGATGAAATTGTCAAAGTTCTGTTCCCTCTCATTCTGAGTTATGTCAGTGTCAGACCTTGCCCCTAAGCAAGTCTTCTCTCTCAATTCAAATACTGCTTAGAATAATCTTAATATGATTTCTATTGTTTATCTTTTCCAAATGCAATGCATTCTCAATATTCAAAGAAGTCTTGATGTGTATACTTATCAAGAATAACTGAATTAACAAATAATAAACAATTGTTCTTAGAGGAAATTCAAGGTTAAGTTCCTGTGAGCCTCTAGTTGCAACGTTTTCATTAGCTGATCAACATCTAAACTTTTCTTTGTGTGTTAATGCTTAAAGACACCTTGCTTAATATATTTTAATTAATTCAGTAATAATCTCACAGTCAATAGCACTGTAACTGAGGTCTGAATTACAGCTTATCTAAAGCACATATTTTCTCCATAAGGCACATCCTGGTTTTTTAGTAACACTAGAAAACACTATATTTTAGAGTGATTTTAAACAGCAAAGCTGCTAATAAATTGCACAAAGAAAAGTGAAAAATGTGGAACTAAATACATCATGTAAAGGGCACTTGGTTATAATATGCAATCTGAAACCCAAAGTTCATGTCTTGTTTAAACTCAGTTGGGAACACACACATCGGGCAACTCAATTTTTTTTCCCACAATATGTTCACGAATGACCATGAAAGTGTCCCAAATATTGGTTTTTGTGTTACATATAAATTACAGTGAGTAGGTGAATTCACAACAATAAAATCTGTAAATAAAGATGTTTGACTATTAGACTTCTTTATGGTATATTGTTTACTTTCTTAGTGTTCTTTTCCCTTCTTCCAAACTACTATAATAAAACTATAAGCATGTGTTTTGAAAGCGCTTAATATCTTACCTCCTCTAAGTGAGGAGTTTACACAATTTTTTTATTTCTAACTTTATCTCTAGAGAAATATCTAACTAGAGACAACACAACTTATTCAATACATGAAAGTAAAAACCTCAACACAGTGGAAATATTTAAAAGCATCCTGGAAGATATTTAATCTGGCAGATTTTTTATTTCAACACAGTTTTGTTGAATGATGGAAATGAAAGAATTTTCATAACAGAGGTTTTCTCTGGTGACTCTCCAGTTTTTATATTCACTACTTTCTGTGAAGTAGAAGCCAATTGTGCTCTACTTAAATTATTGTAACTACCATTTTCATAAAGTTACAGTTTCTTTCTAGTCTTTCTCCTGATTCATTAGATTAAATATTTCAGTCAACCTCCTGTGTTCCAAGAGATAAAACAAAGATAACACCCAAACTAGTTACCCCTACCAATCAAAGCAAGAGTTGGCATGGCACATCACTTCCTATTTTCATTGCTGATTTCAAAAGATGCTCCCTTGAGTCTGTTGAATCTGATTATTAAACACATACTTTAAGAATAATGATCTGGGCTCAGTTATCATTTGTCCATACAAAGCCCCCATTATTGCCAATGAATATTTTGTATTGGGAAGTCACTGGTCCTTGCATCAGAATAAGACCATTGCATTTCCTGAGATTCCCTGGTGGCTCCCAGGTGTTTGGTATATTTCAAGTGCCTGACTAACTCCTGAGTATAAAAGCTTTCACCATCTGCAGATGACCATTCTCTCGGGAGTACTTTCTTCTCTTCCTTAGTTGGTGTGGTGTGACCACAATGGCCATTCACGTGCTAAGAGATTCTGTCATCTTTTAAGTCTTCTGGAGTTGGGTGAAGCAACACATTGCAGAGCATGAGATCTGATGTCTGAAACAGCACCTGAAGAAGCCGCTGAGGCTCCATGGAAGGGCAAGTGCATTGCTTCCCAATGATACAAACATTAACCAGTGAGGAATGGGAGAATCGGGAAAACACATTGCATATTTTCCCCATCTCTCATTGATAACTCTAAAGCCAAATGTTTTGCTGAATTACCTGCTATGCCCCCTTCATGGCTTGTAAAACAGCATGGTAGTATGTAACTGTACTAACTGTACATTGCTTACATCTTCCAATCCCTCACATCCCTTTTTCCTGGTTTACACCATGCAAGTGAGGTATCAGTGTATTCATTCTTTCCAGCTCAGTTTTCCAGGAAATCCAAACTAAGACAGTTCTAAAATGTAGAATGTCAACTTTCTCTTACTAAGAGATAGGACTAATAAGAGTTTATTATTTTTTTCTATTCCCAATTTCTCTTAAAATAAAAAACAAAATAATTTAGTCAGCTTCTCAGACTTCCAATATTATTAAGGGGGAAATATCCATGGACTTGGATGTATGGTTTATACACTGCATAGTACATATTTCAATTTTGAGGCTTTCCATTTGAGCATAAAGGTAGGGGAGCAGTTAATTTTGCTTGAAATGCAGCTCGTGCATATGCAGAGTGTGGGTCTTCATATGAATATTAGTGTGCATCATATTCCGTTCATGTATTATTCAGCACAACTAATACATAAAATCCAACTCAGGTGACAACAAGTGATAGTCATGCACACTTCTGCTTTCTCCTCTGTATCAGCCTGTGAAATGCTTTCTTCTGAGCTCTGCTCAGAGAAGCGGAGCAGCAGGGGACTACTCTTAACATAAGCTCCCAGAGAGAAATCATGCTACACACTTCTCATCTAGAAATAAGAAATTTGGAATAAATCCATGGAAGTGAAAATCCATTAGATAATTGCTGCTAAATGCCTGACATTTTAATTTGAGGATTTCAAGTAGCACACTGCTCTTAAAATGGCAGTGTAGTTTAAAGACTTCTGTCTAAATCTTGATGGATATGAGCATTCACAAAAGTCATTATTGCTATTTTTCCTGCTATTTAAGTATTCATTAGCTCTCTGTATTGTGTACCATGATGGCCCTTTTGTCAAGGTGCCTAAAGGTTCATTATGAATTTTAAGGTGAATATTTACCAGTAATTTAGGGTCATTTATGACTAGTTTACATGGGACTGAGAGAATTAGTAGTAGATTTACAGGTTCTGCCAGGACAGAAAACATTCTTTGGATTTAAACTTTCTCTGTACATACATTTTTTTCTGTGGCTTTCTCTTAAGAAATTATCGGAAGTATACGTGACTGCATTTAGTGTGTCACCAAACTTGTCTGTTATTGCACCTGCCATATGTTTGCTCCACCACTTGTCTCTTTCTGTTGCTCTTGGAGTTCTCTCACTTGTCACTATGTATCTATTTCTTATCACACATCGTAACACCCTTTTCCCTCTATCTGAGAGATAATTATTTTATTTTGCTAATTACTAAAAATATCTTATTTTCTTCAAATTATTTAAGAACTAGTCCCAATTTCATCCAAATACCCATATGTCTCTTTCTATTCTTATTTTCTCTGACATTCAAAGTCTCATTCAAAATTGCTTCCATCCTATATCAAATCAAACAAAATAATCTTTTTCTTCACTTTTTGGCCTCTCTCTTATTCTTAATATTACATTGTCTACCATTTATTCATTTCAGACACATTTAAAAAAATAATAGTCTACACTCTCTATTAGGCAAGATTCTGTTTGATTTAGAAGTTCTATTATGTTAAAAAAGTTATTAATGAGTTAAACACATGTATACTTAAAAAATAGAAACCTATCATTACTTTTTTCCTATGAAATTATTACCTTTATTCACTTTTGGGGATTTATTTTTGAGTCATATATTTGAAATGGGATACTCTTCTTCTATAGTATATGGCTTGTTCTATACTATAAGGAAGCCATTTTACTTTCTGAATAATTGGATTTGCTATATGTATAGTGAGGACAATTATATTACTGTTGTCTAGTGTGATTGCAGGATTAAAGATATTATAAAAAGTTTCTGTGATAATGTCTGGGATCTGGTGTTCACTTGAGAAATGCTAACAATCATTCCTAGATGGTATACACTAGTAGCCCAAATATACAGTTCTTTAGGAAGCTTTTTAAACCACTCATCTAGTAATCAAATGAGAAGAAGAATTTAGACATAATGGTAAAAGTATAGATGAGAAGTAGCATAAGGCTATATACACCAGGGGTCCTCAAACTACGACCCGCGGGCCACATGCTTTGGTGTGAATTGTATTTATTCCTGTTTTGTTTCTTACTTCAAAATAAGATATGTGCAGTGTGCATAGGAATTTGTTCATAGTTTTTTTTTTTTAAAGTACAGTCCAGCCCTCCAACGGTCTGAGGGACAGTGAATTGGTCCCCTGTTTAAAAAGTTTGAGGATGCCTGATATACACTATGCCCATTTGAAATGACTAAACAGTTTTCCTCAAATTTATTGGAGTAGACATTAAGAACTTTTATTTCAGGGTGGGGCCTCTTGCTCAGTGAGTAGGGCGCCAGCCCCATATACTGAGGGTGGCGGTTCAAACCTGGCCCCAGCCAAATGGCAACAAAAAACAGCTGGGCGTCGTGGCGGGTACCTGTAATCCCAGCTGCTCAGGAGGCTGAGGCAAGAGCACTCTACCGAGGGCAACAAAGTGAGACTCTGTCTCAAAAACAAACAAACAAACAAAAAAACTTGTATTTCAGAATATTACAGAGTAAAAGAGTAAATTCTTGATTATAAGAATTGCTTTTATACAGTTGTACTTAAAGTTATAAGTGTGCCCATCACCTGGATAGTGCAGATCATGCCTGTCAGGTGTTAATTTACCCTTTCTGGCCTGCCCCTCCCACCTCCTTGCTTTTGTTGAATTTTACTACAAAATGTGCACATAGGTATTGATCCATTAGTTCCAATCTAATAGTGGCTACGTGTGAAGCTTGTTTTTCCATTCTTGTGATACTTTACTTAAAATAATGGTCTTTGTTCCATCCAGGTTTTTATAAAAGATTCACCATTTTTTTTATGACTGAGTAATACTCCATGGTGCACAGTCCATATTTTATTAGTCCACTTATTTATAGACAGCCACTTGGATTGATTCCACACGTTTGTGATTGTGACTTGTGCTGCAATAAACATTTAAGTGCACATGTCTTTTTGATAAAATGACTTCTTTTCCTTTGGGCAAGTACCCAATAGTGAGTGTGGGGAATGGGCTGTGAGGCAGCAGGGCCCCCACAGCCTGGGGAGATATTCAGGGAACAATCCCCTCCAGCTGCTTCTCCTCCTTTAACAACAAACATTCTTTCACCTGCCAGAAAGTCTTGTAGCCCATGCATACTTTCCTTATTATCTGTGATAACACAGCTTTTTCTCCTTAAAGTTAATTTTTTACAGCAGGTGTTAAGATTTACCTTGTTAAAGATACTTTGTAAATAAAGATGTTTCCATAGTTTGGTGCTGGCTGCAGTCATCAGCTACATCAGACCTACCATTCCCATCCTATCTTTTGTCTCTTGTCTTTCTTTCTCATTTCCTGCCATTTCCACTCAGGTTATTTCTCCTTCCCTGTGCTGGTTCCTGAAAAGTGGAACTGCTGGATCAAATGGTAGGTCTACTTTTAACTCATTGAGGTATTTCCATACAAATTTCCATTAAGGTTTTACTAGCTTTCAGTCCCACTGAAAGTGTATGATAGTCCCTTTCTCTCTGCATCTATGCCGATATCTGTTGTTTTATGATTTTTGATAAAAGACATTCTCAGTGGAGTTAGGTGATACCTCACTCATTGCAGTTTTGATTTGCATTTCACTGATGATTAGAGATAATAAACATTTCGTTTAGTGCCCATTAGTGTATCTTCTTTGGAAAAGTCTCTATTCCTATCTTTTGCCCTCTTTGTTATAGGGTTGTTTGAATTTTTCTTGCTGATTTGCTTGAGTTCTTTATGGATTCTATTTATCAACCCTTCATTGGATATTGAGCATGCAAATATTTTCTCCCTTTTCTGTAGGTTGTCTATTCACTCTATTGTTTCATTGGCTATGCAGAAGCTTTTAAGTTTAATCAGCTCCTATTTGTTAATATTTTTTGTTATTGCTGTGATTGCCTTTAGAGTCTTCTTCATAAATTATTTACCTAGGTTGATGTTTATAAGAGGTTTCCACCATTTTCTTCTATAATCTTATGGTTTTGTGTCTTAAATTTAAGTCTATGTTGAATTAATTTTAGTAAATGGTGAAATATATGGATCCTATTTTAATCTTCTACATGTGGTCTTCCAGCATCATTTATAGAAAAGGGATTCTTTTCCCTAGTGTATGTTATTGTTTGCTTTGTTAAAGAGCAGATGGCAATATGAGGATTATTTTATATCTGGGTTTCCTGTTCTGATTCCATTGGTCTGTGTCTCCATTCTTATGTCAGTATCATGCTGTTTTGGTTACTACAGTCTTGTAGTATAGCTTCAAGTCTTATAAAGTGACGCCTCCTGATTTGTCCTTTTTGCTTAAGGCCACTTTGACTATTTGGGCTCTTTTCTGACTCATGCGAAGCATAGAGTTAATTTTTTCTAGATCTGTAAAAAGTGATGTTGGTATTTTAATAGGCATTACATTGAATCTGGTGATCACTTTGGGTAGTATATACATTTTAACAACTTTGATTCTGCCGATCTATGAACATGGTATAGTATATTGTTCCATTTGTTTACATCCTCTGTGATTTCCTTTGTTTACATCTTCTATGACTTCCTTTCCCAGTAACTTGTAATTCTCCCCCGTAGAGGTCATTTACCTCCTTGGCTAAATATATTACTAGGTATTTTATTTTCTTTGTTGCTATTGTAAAAAGTATTGAGTCTTTGATTTTTTTTTAATAATTTTATTAAATTATAATTGTGTACATTGGTGCAATCATAGGGCAGAATGTGCATCATATACAATCAGAAATATTTTGATCCTACTGTGAGAGATAGCCCTCATAGCATTTTCTTAATCACTATATAAAGACATTGATACTCTACATTTAATAAGTTTCACCACAGGATGTTACATTTAGTAAATCCCAAATATTCTGCCAAAGACTCTTGAAATTGATAAATAAATTCAGCAGAGTTTCAGTTTACAAAATCAAGGAACACATATCAGTAGTATTTCTATACATCTACAACTACAGCTCGCTTAACTGTTGTAGGTGTATAGACATACTACTGCTATGTGTTCCTGGATTTTGTAAACTGAAACTCTGCTGAATTTATTTATCAATTTCAAGAGTCTTTGGCAGAAT
>CAUYRH010077730.1:0-31582 GCA_963574655.1 Perodicticus potto
AAGCAGCCCTGACGACCAGGCGCCCAATACGACCAAATCCGTTTATTCCGACCTTCGCTTTCACCATGGTGCCTCAGGGATGCGGCTGGCGCTGCACTAGAAGAAGCGGCTGTCTGACGAACGGGAGGACCAGAGAGCCAACAAAACACTTTCTGAGAAGAAAACCATGTAACTCACTCTAGCAGGAGCGTCCACTGCAGTGGCAGCCTTCTGGGTTTGGTTGTGGTTGTTGTTATGTTTTGTTTTGTTTGTTTGTTGGAGGCAAGATCTCCCTCTGTCACTGAAACCGGAGTAGAGTGGCACTATCTTAGCTCACGGCAGCCCCTAACCTCCTGGGCTCAAGTGATCCTCCCACCTCAGCTTCCTGAGTAGGTGGGACTGTAGGAATGTGTTACCACACCCAACAGATTTTGAAACTTATTTCTGCAGAGATGGACTCTTGTTATATTGTCCCGGTTGCTCTCTGGCTCCTTCCCTGGAGCAATTCTCCTGTGGGGATCACAGGTGTGAGCCGCCCCCTGGTCCACTCCATCCTCAGTTTTCTTTAGAAAGGTTGTGCTCTCTTGACACAGAAACGATACAGAACGTGAGCAAATGTGGACCATTGACTTCTCCTCCACCCCCAGATGGTACATTACCAACACCTTCCTCCACGTGCAGAAGGCAAAAGGAATACTGAGTTGGAATTTGAAATGCCAAGGAAATACTACCATATGCTCACGATGTGAGACTAATTAACGTTTGGCCCAGGTTCTTCTAATTAACTTTTCTTTGCAAAGAAATACTGCCCTTACTCCTTTCCCACCCCTAAGAAACACACAGCTATCCCCTCAACAAGGCCAATTAAATTAACAAACTTTTGTCATGTCACACCCTACCCCCACCTTACTTTTCTACAAACCCCCCAGTTCTTTGGTGACGGTTTCTAATACTTTTTTGAGTGAAATACAGTATCAGTGGGTTATGTGGTTTTTAGGAAGCTTTTCTATTGTTTTCTTTTATGTAAAAATGGGCCAACGTGGCTGTGTTTGGGGTTCATCAACCATTGCAAATGATTCTTCAAATGTTTTGGGTTTGGTAAAACCTAAAACACATTTTTGCCAAGCACTTTTCTTCCTTAATTTTTCAAACTGTGTATTTTAGGGAAAATTTGATCCATATGGTTTTGATTCATTTACTCTTATATCATTGACATTTTTTTCCCTACAAAGCCATTTGATATCCAAGAAGCTTTCTAAGCCTTTCCTACATTCATGTTAAGCATTTTCCTCCCTAAAAAGAGGAAGTTCTGTTTGCAACCTCAGCGGCCATAAATTTTTGAGTACCTCTCAATTCAGTAATACTTAAATACATTTGGTATAAATCTAGAATATTATGAACACTTTTTTTGTGTGTAGAGCAGATGGGCAGATTTTAGTTTCTGGTTTATGAGTGAAACCAATGAAAAAATAAGAAAATAGGCTTAAATTGCAAAAAAAAAGTTTGGTTTTAGAGAACATTTAACTATTAATAAATCCCCATAGTAAGAACTATGCTCCAAGTTCTCATTTCAAATTTTGTCCAGGTCCTGGGTAAGATGTAATTGAATAGCCAGTACACCTGTGTTATTTCATGGATAATCAACTGAAGAAAGAAAAAATTCTCATAAAGATTTGTGTATCAGGCTTGAAAATGCTTGAATGTTTACTCCCCACTAAATACCTCAGAACAAAGAGTAGGTCTGCAGAGCTCATCAAGTTTATCAGACATTGATCTGTTAAATCTGGTTGAGTCATCACAAGCTTGTGGTGATGAGATGCCACATCTGAAATAGACCCAGAAAGAGAAGGCATAGATCTTTATGCTAACAAGGTTGTGATTAATGGCTTAAGACACTAGGACCAACTTTTGTTCTTATTCACATTTTACAAAAGACAATCTTTAACTCAACCACCCACCCAGTTGCTTTTAAGGAATAATATTAAAATTGAGATTATTAGTGTGTAATGTATGTAAATTGCATATTTGGTGTCAGCTACGCTTATTAGGAAGCTTCTCCATTTCATGCATATATGTATTAGACTATCGTGGTTCCATTTCAAATTAGATTTCTTTGCTCAGCATAGTTTCCTTTGACAAACATTTGTTAATCCTGAAACTTATTAGGGAGAAGCAGTTAAGTGTTAATATGTGGGCACAAAACTCAAGGCTGCTTTTGATTTTGCTTATAATTTTTTGGACCACAGTGTTAACAATGCTCTCAAATTCTTTAGCTGCAAGGCAAGGTGGTGGTTATTTGTCCGTTGAAGGTGTAAGGGCTTACTACAGATCATCTCATTATGTGGGTGGGATATAGTCATTAGAAATGGTTGGGATGGGTCCTTGTAATTTGTTTCAGTGAAAATCTTTTTCACCGTGGCCTGGTAATTCCTTGGCCTTCTCTTGTGCTGTTGATATGATTTACTCCAGTGGTATAGCCAGCTCTTATTTGAAGATAGCCATTAACCTGGACATTTTCAGGTGCACTTCCAGGTACTTGATGTTACTCCTGCCGATAAGCCACTTGTTTTGTCCATTTCACACCCAGGTTGCAAATTCTGTACCCAGGTTGCCTACTTTTATCATGGCAAAGAACGAGGCATGCAGGTGGCCTGCCACCAAGCCACTTCCCAATGGAGATATATCCTTCCCTTTACACTTTCCAGAAATTCATCTGTGGGAGAAAAAGGAGTGATTTTGATTAAAGAGATCTGTTGGGTGTCAAACAAAGGTGGGATAGATAGATGTTTTCTACAAAAGTGGCAGCCTCTCAAAGGCTTGCACAGCGTTCTGTTTCTTTTCTAAAGGAATTCTCGAGCTCATTACCAGGGCTTCAGAAGCCTCCATGTTTATGAAGGCTCAAGGATGTTTATGATCATAAATGAGCCCGTCTCAGCTATACCAGAATAACCACGGGCCGTTCTCTCATGTCTCCACTCTGCCCTGTTAGGTTTTTGAGATGCTCTGCTCCTGCTGAAAACACTGCTGTTAATCCACCCATTGAATCAGTGCAGGCTGTAATCGAGCTGGTGCCTTTGGTTTTTCTCTGAAGGCTGTGGTTGCTATGCTTAAAGAACTTGAGAAGTGCCCTGGCTTATGTCAGCTCTAGTCATAGCCTCTTGAGTTAGTTGATTTGGAGAATTGTGACCAAAATCTCCTTACTAGCCACAATCTCCTACTTAGCCAAAATCTCCTTTTTAAAGAAAAGGAGGAAGTAACAGCCACTGACTGGATCCTACCTTATGTCACTGAAACGAGCCACAAGCAAATCTTTCTTGCTGAATTACATTTTTGTGTGTCTGCTGAGCTGATTTAAGTAGAAACTCTGTCAGTTATGTTCTTCTATATATCGGGCCAGTCAAATGCAACAGCCCTAATGTTCTTAAGCCCATTTGAATTCTTCTTGCTATTGAGGAGAAAAAAAAATTGAGTGTGATTGCTTGGTCTCTAATGAAGCTAGTAGAGTAAAAAGTTTGTAGTCAATAATACACAGAAATCCTATGCTAAATACTAGAGTGGGACCAATGGCCTGAATCAACCCTTTATATGTGGTTGGAATGCAATGTAAAGCTTTTAATTTATTACTGCATTTGCAAAATGGCAATATCTTCAGAAATCTGAATACTTGCATATTTATTCAATTAGGGGCTGAATGTATGCTTTGTACTACAAACATAGAAGACTTGATTCAGTCATTAGTTGTATACTATTTTTTTCCCCCTAAAGAATCTGTCCCTGCAAAACAGTCTGGGTTTCATCAGAGGTGTATATTTTTCAATGTATAGTATGTTATTTAAAAATTGTTCTTGACATTTAGCTTGAGTTCAGTAAACTGGAGTTTCTGAGATTAGAGATTGCATTGTCCCTGCTGATTAATGGAACAGACAGCGAATTGGGAGACCTCTGGAGACAGGCACTTTGTAGAATCATGGGGTAGTATTTCTACGTCGAAGGGAGTGTTCCTCAGCTGTGAGATGACTGTGCAGCTATCCTCAGCACTGCAGGGGTAGAGAAAGCAAGCATTATTTAAAGAAATAACTATCCTTTCTTTTTCACAAAATGCTGATGACTCATTTTGGAAAGCTTGGGTTAAGAAACTCTAGCTAAACTTTCCCATCTGTTTTGAGATTTAAAAATACCGCCCGCAGACAGGCTCGGGTGCAGTGGCTCACTCCTGTAGTCCCAGAACTTTGGGAAGATCACTTGAAGCCCGCAGATTGAGGCTGCAGTGAGCTGTGATGACACCACTGCACTTCAGACGACAAGACAGAGCAGCAAGACCCTGTCTCAAAACAAAACAAAAAACGATCCTCTATTTTATATGACTCCTTGGTTCTAGCTCAATGTCAATTTTTCTAGGATTCTGCTAGGCAGAATTTCTTGTTTTACCCTGTGTTGGTGCTATATTACTGTATTTACATCTTATTAAAACACAACCATACTGTACTGATTATAATGTATCCACTCCTCCCCACTATAAGCTTTTAGATCTAGAGGAATGGTTCTACTAGAATACCTGGAAACCATGTCAAGCCTCATAACAAAGGCTTGTTCCCTTGACATAGTGGTTTTGGGGAAAACAATTCTGAATGAAAAATCTGGTAGAAGTCACAAATCATATCACTTTATCTTTCAGTGTACCATAGCTTACTGAAGGCTCTGGAAGTCTTACAGATAAAGCAAATGTGGAAAGCGAGTGACATCTAAGAAAGACAGTTTCTCTAAAGCCTGGAGTGTTCTCAAGTCTTCCACTTAGATATTTGAAAGAAGTAAGGATTCATATTGATGTCCATTCAGAATGCAGTCATTCAACATGCCTGGATGAGATAGTCTCTAGAAATACAATGTACTAAGATTGGCTTGGTTTGAGGAATTCAGATGACAATAACATAAGAACCTGTAACTACAAGGGAAATAAGAGCCAACCATCCCTCCTCATTCCAGGGAGGGGAGGGGTGAGGAAGGATGGCAGGGAGGAGGTTTGGCCTATTGTTTTCCTTTTCTTATTCTTATTAAAATAAGACATACTGGAAAAGTCACATTGACATGAACACATTTTTGAAAACACACCATCCACCTTCTATCATACTCGATACTGGGTAAATTGGAAGTGTGCTATTACCTCAAAGGCAGGGGAAGTAATAGCACACAGGGCACAGCAAGCGTCTCTCTTATCAGCAAAAGATAAAGTTACCAAAAATAATAGGTGCGATAGAAAGATTTTGGAATATAAGGGACAACCTCGGTAATTTTGAGTTAATCCATTGAGGAGCATTCTTTTAATCACCAGATTATACAGATTTTATTTTGTTAAGATCTGTAGGAGAGGACTTAATTTCTGTAGATCAAAGAACTATGTATGTGGCTTCACTGTGGGCCCTGAATGCTGCCAGGTTTCCTGTGCAATAAGAGACACGGCCACTGCCCAATTTATGACAAATATGTTTTCAGGTGGAAAAAATAACACAGCGTCATTATTGGCTTAGTGTTGACTGGAGCTGGGTGTGGGAGTGCATTAAGGTGGATAGGATTTTAGCTTAGCAGATGGTAGCTTCTTGGTCCTGGAAGACTGTGTCCTCAGATGTCTCACATCTGTAGAGTTGCACAGCTTCTGTGCATGTAGATCGATACTTTTTCTTCTTACCACGGAGCCCGTGAAACAAACCAGAAAGCATTTCTAAAAGAGTATGTTCATTTTCTGACTTCACAAGACCATTGTTGACTTTTCCATCATTAATAGAAGTATTTTCCCCAGACAGCTACTCATCCATATCTCACTTAAATCAGTGTCACGAGGTCTTTTCAGATTTTTTCCTTTCTCTTAAGGATACATCTTCTTTCACATGAAGGGAAGAGTAGGGGAATTTCCTTTCTATAGTCTTCAGACTTTTGGTAGATGGAGTCTTATGATATAGATTTGGAGCAGTCACAGAAATATTTGCCTACATCATACACAATGTGGGAGAAAGAAGAAGGAATTTCCTTGTTGAGCTAGGTAACCGTTTTCCTCTGTTAGTGGGTCAGAATGTCTGCCCTCCATATGGTCAGAGTGTTGAGTAGAAGGGAAATGATTTGGGGAATGAGAATACAATATAGCTCCAAATCCCTTTCTTTGGGGGGGGGGTCAGGGTTGAAACCCTTATGTTCAGGTCATTATAAGTTATTTGTGAGTCTCAATCGAAGCTGTGCACTTAAGGCTCAGCAAGGTGTGCATTTATGAATTTATTAGGATGAATCAGCCCTGCATGTTCTTAAATGCAAGTTTAGTTCATGGGCAATGAATGAGAGAGGGACATATTTAAAGATCATCCCCTTGAAGTATCGTGAGATGTCCAATCATAGAGCTTTTTCTTTTCTTTCTTTTTTTTTTTTGTAGAGACAGAGTCTCACTTTATTGCCCTTGGTAGAGTGCTGTGGCATCACACAGCTCACAGCAACCTCCAAATCCTGGGCTTAGGCGATTCTCTTGTCTCATCCGCCTGGGAAGCTGGGACCACAGGCGCCTGCCACAACGCCTGGCTATTTTTTGTTGTTGCAGTTTGGCCGAGGCTGGGTTTGAACCCTCCACCTTCGGTATATGGGGCCAGCACCCTACTCACTGAGCCACAGGCAACGCCCGAGCTTTTCCTTTTCTATACTCAAAATTCAAAGTCTCAAGTGGTCAATTAATATTTAGCCAGTATATCCTGAGGTAGTCATGAAATGAAAGCAAGACATATGTTTGATTTTCCACAGTCATGTTCTCAGCCTGGTTTTTGAAATGGTGATAGGTTTGAGTGCACACTCTTTAGAGGGCTACTGTGGTTGTGAGAAATTTCCTGAAATGAGAAGAGCGAACAGCAGGTAATGCCATTCCTCTCAGAAAGAGTTTGAGACTCTCTGTGTTAAGTGATGAATGAGGGTATCTGACCCACATCTGTTTTACATTAGAATGGAACATTGCCCTGACATCCTTAGGAGCATTTGTCAAGATTCTCTGGACAGAGCTTCTGTAAATTACATGCTGCAAATGTGTCAGGGTCAGATAAGAGGATATCATTAACTCCCTCAAGTTTACTCAGGCCTCCATCAGTCCATCTTAATATGCTAACGGCCAACAATTTTCCTTGACCTGTTTTGTTATATTTTTCATTCATACAAGAAAAAAGTATATATGCTGTACCCCCCAACATCCCACATGTTCTTTTCTCATAAATCATATTAATTGTAGACATGGTCACAAAGCATATTAAATGCAGGCATGCGTAAATGAATTAAAACATATGAGAATTTTATTATGACCATGGTGGGTCTAACATAGTCAAATACTGACTGTATTAACTGGCATACTTTTTTATTTAGGTGGAATAAGCTTTTTCTTAGTGGATTTTATTGTACTGATAATATATAGACATGATGTAGTTATTCATCATTGGCCTGAAGTAAACTATATGTGTGTGTGTGTGTATAGGAGATAGGACAATTAAGTTCACAAACTCATCCTAGAAAAAGTGCTATATCATCATTGCTGAATATCGTTACAGTCACCAGATCTTCTAGGAGACTGTAGTAATATTCAACAATGAGGTGTATAGCACTTTTTCTCAGAAGAGTTTGTGACCTTAACTGTTTGGTCAGTATATGTATACGCCTACTAAAGGCCATTGCTATGCTAATTCTTTGCATAGATTTATACAGGCTGACCATAAAGTTTGTGTGCAATTTTAGATTGTACCCTATTTTAAATTGCACATGAACTTCATGGTCACCCTCTATTTTAGTCATCAGTCCCTAAAAATATTGCTGTCAATTTAATAGCATAGCTCCACTGAGAAACAATATTCTAAAGCATTGATAAAAATAAAAGTTACTTCTGTAATTGGTCACCGACTTAGAGAAAGAGAAAAAAGCAAATATATCTGCCAGAGTTTAACTGAGACAAGATTTACTGTACTCTTTACAAATAAAATTTGGGAATATATACCACATTTGAACCACACTTGTCTGGAACTCTTCATCTTTGTCATCATGCATTAAATGCAGCTACTACTAAAATGTGGTTTAAGGATTAAAACAAAAAATAAGGACAATTCTAGCTGGGCATTTTGTAGGCACAGGTTTTCTATCTGGTTAGGTAAAGGTCAGCCATGCCCTTTTTATAACTCTTAAGATGGGTGAGAAGGTCGCCCTACATACCTTAAGAAAAACTTCTGCCTTCAGGCAACTTCCCTCTTATAGCTTTCAAACAGACAGGACCAAAAATCTAATTATTTGATGCTAATCAACTGCAGGATAATTCCTAAGGCATTTGAATATGAAGACAACATTTCCAAAAGGCTCTGCTGTTTAAATTTAGGCTTTTAGCCTCAAAGATACAATCACTGAAATGTAACCATCAGATGAGTCCAGTAACACCCAAATTCACAAAAAATATTTGGATGAACATTTGAATATTTTTGTTTGACTCTGAATATACATTATATGCAAATAAAAAAATGTGGTCAGCAGACTTTTGAAGGAAAGGGTGTGATGAGGCTTAATAAAAGCCCTTTATAGTGTACAAAGGTGTAATTCACAATGATGTTTCAAAAAGCAATGAAATGTATATTATTACATGTTAAATCAGAAGAACATCTGATTTTTTAGAGTGAAAAAGAAAAGAAAGACATGAACTAGGATTCTTACTAAGGAAAATAGAAGCACCTAGATGTACAGCGTAATTTGCTAAATCATTTTAGATTTTTGATAAGCTCTGAGCATTTTGAACTGGCGGCAAAACCATAACTCTTATGCCAAGACAAATATTTTCCAGACACATCATTTTAAATGTAAATCTTAATTTGGCCCATTGTTTTTTATCTTTAATGTTTAATCTTACTATAGGAAAATTAATTCAAGAGAAATATGGCATGAAGTAATTATAAGGAGTTTGTTTTTCCTGAACCATAAAATCTTCCAATCAAGATATAAACAACCTGTTTGGAATTCTGAAACTTGAGAATGAGTTAAAGGGATCTTCGGAAAATGTCTCCAATAATGCAAAAGGCTGAGGAAACAGCAGAAAAAGTGTGGGTACAAGATCCTGAGAATTAGAATTTGATTTTAAAGGTTACCCACAAAATAAGTTAGGTATCTGAGAAACATTTTAGAGGTATGGATTTAGAAATCTACCTAAAAGATATTTTTTTCAGATGCCTCACAACTAGAAATAAAAAGAAATGGCTCCACTCACTTCCTTTTCCTTCTTTCTTTCTTTTCTTTTCCTTTTTTTTTTTTTTTTTTTTTTTGCAGTTTTTGGCCGGGGCTGGGTTTGAACCCGCCACCTCCGGCATATGGGCCCGGCACCCTACTCCTTTGAGCCACAGGCGCCTCACTTCCTTTTCTAACGGGACAGAATAGAGATCTTTATTAATGGAAAATTCTTTCTGGTCATTGATTGCATCTCCTGGGTTTACCTGGCATTTAATAAGAATGTGATCAGCATCCAGGGGCTAGAACTTGGGTTGCCTGAAATTTTTGTTTCTTTTTTTGTGAAATTGTTTGTGAAAACCAGACAATCAAGCTTCACTCCCTTCCCAAATTTAAAAAAAAAAAAAATTAGGCCAAAAAAAAGCCAGTCCTGTGACAGAAATAGCTTGCTAATGGTTTAAAAGCAGGAAAGAGAAGTCCACTTTACAATAAAGGAAGATTTTATTTTAGTCTTTGAATTACAAGTTGCTGTAGGAAAAGCATTATAAGAGAAATTCTGAAGATATTCTTAAAAAGAAAATATGATTGGAAGACATTCCATAACCATATTGAGGGAGTTCTAAGAAGTTGGTTTACCAACTTCTTTGTGTACAAAAAGAAATTTCCTTAGCTTCCAAGTCAACCACATGAAACACAAAATAGCTTTTAAGGAAACATACATAAAAGTGTAATGGGATCCTTCCATTGAGATTTGAGGTTTTAAACTATGTTAGGGGAAAGCAATGCATTTTCTATTGACATATTCACTTCCCCCAACACAGATTTCCTTTTTAATTTTTAAATGACAGGTTATTAAAATGGGGTATATTTCCCAAGTTTTCTCAATGTGAAATAGTGAAATGAATTACATTATAGTTATTTATTACTGCCAATTTCAAACCAAATATAGGGAAAGTTCCGTGCCTCATTCTCCATTCTTACACAATTAATTAGATTATAATTATAATAATGTGACTATGTCATAGACTCTATCAGAGAATTCAAAGAGACCAAAGATAACTGGTCTCTGGTCCTTTTTATTCCCTCACTGATGTAGGGTCCTTTTTATTTCCTCACTTCTTCCCACTGCAAGTATTGGGTTGCTGAGCTGAGAGCTTGCTAAAGTAGTTGCCCTCACTAGTTTCTGATGTGGTGATGGTGACCCTGGAAGAGCCAGCAGGCAGGTTTCCTATCTGGGTCATGTTCTAAGATGTCTTAACAGTACTCTGTCCTGGAAGTCTTGAGGAACCATCTTTCTATTGCCCTAGAATATAGCCCCACAGACAGGGTATCTCCTCCATCCTTTGATAGATGTATTTCGAGGTCTTAGAGTTAAATCCTATCCTTAAGAATTTTCTAATGCAGCAACTCCAAAAAGTTGCCCCATGAACATCATAAGCTGATTTTTGCTTATAGGAAGGACTTGTTTCTTCTTCTTTAGGATCTTCTTGGTTCTCCCCTTCCCCACCATAAACAAAGTTATTGCTATCTTCAAAGTTATGCAAACAAGAAAAGTATGGCAGGGCATTAAAAAGAAGTTTATCACAAAAATGTACATGCTCATGGGAGAGGGTGCATGTTTTAAATAAAATTCTGCTCTGAGCTCAACTATAACTGTATATAGAGTATTCCCTTCCTCCCTTAAAGTGATATTAGCTGAGTTTCAAGTAAGTATCTCCCTGAAGGACACTATTCATTTCAAACCTATATTCTTTTCATCCAGTACTACGGCACATACCTATCCTCTCTGGACTAAAAAAATGTCACAAAATTGCTTTGTATAAAGTCTTTGTTTTTGCTTAATACAATTTACTTATGGGTAGAGATTTTCCCTGTGTTATTATCCTCTTTCATTAAAAAAAATCACATTTTCATGTTTTTATTTTCCCCTCTCCATTCTTGCCCATCAGGCCGGCAGACAAATGTGTACTCCTGGTCTGTAAAAGAGTGTGTTTGGCATTGAACAACCTCTAAAGACCCTTTTCTTTTAATAGACCAAATGCCTATTTTGGGTTGAAATGAAATATTTAACAAATTAGTATATCAACTGAAGTTTATGACGTTTCCAAGTGTATAAAATCATGTGTGTAAGCTCCGAGGAAGGCACAAAGGCAAGAATCCATATAGATGGAAACTCACACAGGACCGGATTTAAATGCAGTCTTGGTAACGTTCAAGGTTTTAAAATGAGGAAATGAACATACTACAATCAGTTTTGGGTAAGGCTCTAGCAGAGCTCTCGTTCTGGGGATGTTCAGCTTCCTGGAGTAGAGAGTCCCACGGATTCCTGATTTATTTTGGGACTTTTACTTTCTCCAAATTCTCAGTAAAACACAACTCTGCTCTTCCATGCATGATGATTGTTTTTAAAGAATAGAACTAATTGTTAGAGATTTTTTTTTTTTCAGCTTTTGGCTGGGGCTGGGTTTGAACCCGCCACCTTTGACATATGGTGGCGGGTTCAAACCTGCCCTACTCCTTTGAGCAACAAGCACAGCCCAATTTTTAGAGATTTTTAAAAAGATGCTTTACCACATATCTCAAGAAACTTTTAGATCCCTGGGATTTTTTTTTTCTTTTTTTTTATTGTTGGGGATTCATTGAGGGTGCAAGAAACCAGGCTACACTGACCCCTGGGATGTTTTTCAATCTATGGACCTTATTATCTTGTTGCTTTAGCCACAGTGTCCCACCTTCCCATGTGACTACTCCATAATTCAAATGAAAGAGGGACAAGGAAACGATAAATAGGATCTGTGGAGCAGGCAGGGGAGGTGGGGGATCTGTTAAAGTGGAAGAAGAGAGGATAATTCACAGGAGGTGGTGAATAGATTCTCTTTCTCTCTCTCTCTTCTTGTCTTTTGGGGCTAATTGAAAATGGATCAGTTTAAAGCTTTAGTTTAGAAGATTTTGTTTAGCTATAAGGATTATGCAAACTCTTCCCAAAGGGAATTGTGGGCTCCTTGTTTTTGGAATCTGAGTTGGAATGCTTTCTGGGATGCAACACTACCACTCACTGCCTGAGCCTGATGCCCAGCCCTGCTGGAACTCTTAGATCTGGATATTTATTCAATTGCCCGATTACCTTTGAGGAAGTGTTGCTTTGCAGTTAGCCTGAAGGCTTAGAGGCTGGATTCTCATTTCTTCCCGCTCTTGTTTTCATTTTCACACTTGAATCTTCATAGGCTTCCAACTTCCTAAAATAAAACAGGACTATTAGGAAAATGTTGTACAATTGGGGGACCCTGCATGTAAATACTTTGTAAGTCAGTGTGTTTTGGGGTGCTTTTCACCCAAGCAGTAGATTTCTTCTGCAGTTGCTTCAAGACCTGCCCAAAATTGTACAACGTTGAGAAAAATCGTGTCCTCTCCTGTGTGGCAGTTTTCCAGCTGCAAAATTAATTATCCACTTA
Organism: Perodicticus potto; assembly: GCA_963574655.1. Taxonomy (NCBI): domain Eukaryota; kingdom Metazoa; phylum Chordata; class Mammalia; order Primates; family Lorisidae; genus Perodicticus; species Perodicticus potto. Next base: position 12,639 of record CAUYRH010077730.1, read on the forward strand.
CTTCCATCGCGAGGTGTCGTAAAGGTCAGTGACCTTGAGTTTGTGAAACACTTCACTGTGCTGATCTGAACACGGTTCTGTAATCACAGGGTTTTTTTTTTTTTTTTAAGTTGTCTTGCTTTCCAGGGTTATTTATGAAACCAAACTTTTTAGAACATGTTTATATTTCAGGCTTATCTTTCCCTTTCACACTGCTTGTCTATGAAATGTTAGTTTAGAGAAGAAATAAAAAGATAAGTAAAGGAGATAGTTACTTGGAGAATCGTTTACTGTTGATTCACTTCGCCCCTGGTAGGCACCACGCACTGTTTCATGTGCTGGAAAGTAGAGATGAGTAATTTATTCTGCTCAAAGCGCTCCCCACTGAAAGCAGGTGACTGAACTAATGAACAGATAGTGGGAGGGGGGAATAAAGCGCAAGGGAAGATCAGGGAAGGAGGAATTATTTCTAATTACCAGAGAATGGCCAAGATAAGACCAGGACCTTTCTTGAGAAGGACACTATACAGGTTCAGAGTCTCAAAATACACGGGAAAAAAACCTTAATTTGGGTTCATTTAACTTTTTTAAAAATGTAAGTAAATGTCTATTTAAAATCAGATGTGAAACTTCCAGATATAATAAATGATGAAGTATTTTTTCTACATGAACATATATAACTTCATCCTCTTTCTGTCCCTTCTTTTCCCTTCTTTGAAATTCTAGTCTGATTTTATCACTGGTGACGTGGTGTGATCGCAACCTCTTTTTTCCTTCTTCCTCCAGTTCCTTCTTTCTCCTATTCCTCCCTTCCACCTCCCTCTTTTGTTTTTCTGAGATTGCAGTCAGATTTTTATCATTGGGCATGATGTAATATCTCTGTCACTTTGAATCGAGGCTCCAGTCTTCTGGACAGCTCTTGAACAAATTTCCAAGAGAAATAAAAAATGGGACTTTCAAGTTATTCTTTCAGCTATGGTCTCTAACCTGGTCCTCTCTGCATTTTAACCTCCTCCCAATCTGCCTGTTTATTTTAGGTAATGGGACTCTTGACCAACCACGGTGGGGTCCCCCACCAGCCCCAGACTGATTACGCGCTCTCCCCTCTCACTGGGGGCCTGGAACCTACCACCACGGTGTCGGCCAGCTGCAGTCAGAGACTAGAGCACATGAAGAGCTTGGACAGTCTGCCAACATCTCAATCCTATTGTCCACCCACTTATAGCACCACGGGCTACAGTATGGACCCTGTCACAGGCTACCAGTATGGACAATATGGACAAAGTAAGCCTTGGACTTTCTAGGGTGCAACTATTCCTGGAAGGGAGAGAAACTCAACTCTTGCTTAAAAACGGGAAGTGAGAGGCATGAATCTGCCTCGCATGCCAGTATCAATTTTATGGCAAAGCCGGCTGATTGTTCCAGTGAGGGCTCCTTGGTATAATTATTTTCTTAACTGATGTCAACAACATCTTGTGGTTATTAATTGCTGAGACGTGAAACCTGCTTGCCACTAGGTAAAACACAAAGGTTGGCCAAAATGAAATAATCCCTAACATTAGAAACACATGTTCTTAATGAGGTCAGCTCAAGGATCATATGGGGTATAATCCCAGGGACACAGAGTTGTGTCAAACTTGTCTCAGGAATAAAAATATGAGTTTCAATCCTTTGATACCATGGTATTAAATATGACCTTGTCAGCCTGTAGCTGATATTGCCCCTGACTGTGCATTGTCCCGGCATGACCTAAAAAGCTGTGTGTGTTTCCCTTACAGGTGCCTTTCATTATCTCAAGCCAGATATCGCATAAGAGAACTGTCCACTGGGAGCTCAAACTCGCCCCGTTTTCTGGTGTCCCCAGCCTAGACATGAAGAATCTTCTCAGAAAAAAACAGTTACCCTTTTTTGTGGGGTGGGGGGCCCTGACAGGAGACAAAGGAGAATGATTGCATTTTTTTTTCTCCAGTAGTTGGTTTCAAAGTTATTTGAACTTGGACAAAAGCAATGAAGCAGAGGAAGACCTGGGGCAAGAAAAGACAAACGCAGCCTTTGGAGGCGATGGTTTCACACGGCCACGTCGCACAGTATCCCAGATCTTTAGTGCTGATGACCAAGGAGCTAAACATTCCATTAGTGCGTGTGCGTGCACGCGCATTTGCACGTGTATCTGAGATTTTTCTGGATGGGTTTGGGCAAGCAGAATGTTCTAAAATACATTAGGAGAATGCACTAAAGTATAACACGTCTGACGTCCAATGCTGGCATTTCTACAAGTTCAAAACTGCTCACTTCTTGAAGCAGGCACAGAGAAATCCTTCACTTTTACACACTGGAAATTGATATAAAAAAATGCCATCATTTTTAGTGAACTAGTCTAGATGTAAAGGACCTCCCAAATAAATTATTTGTTATGGTGTCCTCCTTTGTAATCTAGTTGTCAATAAATGTCCCTGATGCATCATAACAGGGTATGGGAAACAGGAAAGAGAGGTTGTTTTCTGGTGTGGGGAAAGGTGTGTGATATTTTCCTAATTCATCTTCATTTAGAAGCCCTGGGGGTGGGGGAGGAGGTGACACACATTCACATATCTGCTAATCAGTGTGCGGCTCTGTATACCTCATGATGCTTTGGCAAGACCCAAGGCGATACGAACAGAATCAGAAATCTATTTTTGCAGGTGCTTTTATTTTCGCAGCCCGTACTTCACTGTGGTCGAGGGCAGCGACGTTCACCTCTTGCTGGTCAACCAACACCTGGCTTGCTCTTTTAGATTAAAGACCGTGTTGAAAAAGATAATGCTTTTAAAACAATTACGTTTACATTCTTCTCTTTTCTTTGAAAGGCAGGGCCAGAATGGAAATGTTCCTACGGCTCTCGTGTACTTTTAAATTATACAATAGCCAATATTAAAAGATTATACAAACTGAGGTTTACATACGTTTGTGTGGTGACATTTTCGAATGTCAATAATTTTTTTTTTTTTTTGCAATGTTAAGAGGGACAGGAAGGTGGAAGGCAGTGTTATTTATTTCTTTCTATTCTTGGAAACATGAATGAGGTAGGCACAAATACATTCCTTTTAGAATTAAGAACTATGACATAGTGAGTTAGTGAGACTAGACATAGGCCTGAGTTAATTCATACATTGGTCTTAGAGGGTGATGGAACAAAAGAAGTACTATCTTCGTGTTGCAGCCTCAACCAACAATGATGTGTTGTAAAAACGTCTTTCATGTAAAAAGTGCAGTAAATATTTACTATTTATAATGAATAAACAGTTATGAAAACTTGCTCAATACTGCTTTCTTGGGGGAACTGGCGAGTGCAGTATAAATAAATTCTTGGCAGTGGGGAGCCCAACAAAAAACATACACTTCACTTCCAATGGTTCCTTTTCGATTAGAACATACCATAGACAAAGAAGGTTACAGGACCCACAGTTGTATTCTCTTTGAGAAACTCTATGAACCACACTTCTAGGGATTGAAGTTTATGTGTCTGTAAGTGCAGAATCTAGAATAACCCTCCAGTCTACCTTCCTTCCTCCTTGGTTCTCTCAGAGCTGCCAAACCCCTCACTGTCACGGGGAAGTGTGTTTTCCCCAGAATATCAGGCTCCGCCTTCATCTCTAAAGGTCATTGCCACTGAAATTTTTATTTAAAGCTCCCAGTTCATGCTAGCAGCTTACTGTGCCTACTTTATTCTTCCTTCCTCTCTTTCTTTTCCCTCTTTCTCTCTGTCTCTCCTCTTCTTCCCTCCTTTCTTCCCACACTTACTTAATGGTAGTCTAATAGTCACGGTGCTTGGTGCTGGTGAAATAGCCGTGCTTACAGCCTGGTGGGGAAACAGAGAAGCAAATACATGGTCTTGATAAAGTGTGAGGACTGTTATTTTAGGGGGAATAATCATGATACCCCTTGATGCTCTTATTCGTATTAACTGAGTCATTCCTCTCAACTTCTCATATGGGGCAGGTGATGTCATTAGCATTCTTCTTTTACAGAAATGTAAAACCGGAGCACAGGGACTGGAATGAGATCACCCAGTGGCAGAGCAGGGATTTGAACCCAGGCCATCCAATTCCAGATGTAGGTGCTTAAACTCACGTTCTTCCACGTCCTCAAGTTAGGAATAGCGTGAGAGGACCTTATGGCTGGGAAGAGCTAAATGGATGCTGTTCAATTCAGAAGCAACTAGCCATGTGTGCCTATTTAAAGCAATTAAAAGTAAATAAAATCACAAAGTTGGTTCCCCAGTTGCACCATCCATATCTCAAGTGTGTGTTAGCCACACGGGGCCAGAAGCCTTGGGCAGTGTTGCTCTAGAACAGCACCGTCTTCACAGAAAGTTCCATTGACCAAATCAGCTGATACCAAGTGAGTTCATTTTCTAAATCCCAAGGACTTGAAGTGCAGCAGGAAAATGTTCCAAATTTTTAAAATGCCTTTTTTTTGTTTTGAACTCACATACTAGTCCTTCTGATCAAATATCCTTCTCTTTTTCTGACAATCGTCTATTCCAAAAATAATATAAAAAGAGAAAAGGAAGATAACCTTTACTGAACACTTCTGTTAAACCCTCACAAAGTCCCGTGAGGTGGGCCCCTGGTTTACTGATGAGTGAGCTGAGACAGGGGTTGTTAAGCAGCTGGGCAAAGGTCGCATAGAGCCAGTAAGAACAGGCTTGGACTTCTGCTCAGCCTGGTGGCAGAACCTGTTTCATTTTACTTCTCCAAATGCTGCTTGCAATCCCCACTTTATTATGCCAACTGATCCTTGTGCTAAACTCAAGTTGAAAACAGGCTTTAAAAGAAGAAATCACCCAGTCTCAGGACACAAGGGAAATGCCAGCACCAGCATTTGGGTTACACAACAGAAACTCATCTTACATTGTCACTTTGCTTTCTGTGCCTTGATCTCAGAACTTGCCATGTGTGGCTCATGTCTTCTTTGGATATTCTTTTTTTACGTCCTTCCCTTATTTCTGCATGTCTCTGAAATCTATTGCTCTACTAGTATTTTTCATGTTGAAAGTCTTTGCCGATCTTTCCTTCTCCTGATTCTTTTACAACATATATCTAATTAATCTTTAGGGAAATGGGCACCTGACATCTTCCAGTCAGGGTCCCTACTCTCAACTGGTGGGACTAGGAGCTCTAAAGACTTTGAATTTTTTGTATCTGATTATATATGTGGGCAGTCCCCCCTTGTCCATATAGTTAATTAATTTTATTTGGAAAATGTGAAAGTAAGAACTTAAAACCAGAGCTCAAAATTATTAAAACGTGGCTGTACTATTGTCAGCTACTAAATCATTCCTTGCCAGCAGTTTTCCTGGGAATAGATGTCATCTTTCACATCTGTGATGGAAACAAACATGTTGTTTTATGTCTTTAATTTAGACTGATCTGGAAATGTATTTCTGACATTGGAGAACATCTTTATTAATGCTGGCACATAGGACCAGAATCATAGAGAAGGTCATTGGCTCATGGTCGTGAGTTTAGGAAGTCTGAAATGGAAGAGGAGAAGGAATAATTAATACCCTTTGAGCATAGCATGGAAGAACTTGTCCTCAAACTACATAATTCAGAGTTAAATTAGCACATAGCACTAGAACCAAAGTATCTATAAGAAGAAATCTATTTGGGGAATAAAAACTTGAGCCTCAACCACTGTGAGTGAATGAGTTTTGGCGTTTAATCATTCATGGATCAGGAGAGCTGATGTCTAGCAACAGCAAACAATGGGTGGTGATATTCCTGCACAAAAAAGCATATGGCCAGCCTCAGTCTCTGACAAGGGCTCAGGGACCTGGAAGTCAGTGTTAGATGATGCATGAGAGCAAAGGAAGAAAGCAGAGTTGGGTATAGGACTGCTCACCAGATGCCAGTGACATGAGCTGGTTCTACCTTTCCTAGATTTCCCCCTTCGGTATCTCTGATCACTGCATCCCAGTGCCTAGTGCATGTCTGAGCCAAAACGAGTCCTCAGTACGTGCCTGTTGAATACATAATAAATAAATAAAGAGTGACATTCTTATACTGTCCCTTCAAGATCTGCTGAACAAGGAGATATTTGACTCTAGGACCAGATGTGCACAGATTGCCTCAAGACTGGAGACTGGATTGGTGCAAAGTCTTAGGAAAGGGGGGATGGGGGGGATGGGTAACAAGTCACTGAAAAGTCATATTTCTGATGTTTTGCACTGATGCAGAGGGCACAAGGTAGCGATTTGTTGGATCCACCGCTAGATGGATTAGAGTAGAAGAGGGAAAGAGCCAGTTCATTTATTGCTTAGAAAAGAGCCTCCCAGCCCTGGCTATGTAGTAACTTGTAGAATTTTAAGAGAGATAGAGAGAAAGACTACGCTTGAGCCCATGCAGACCTCTGGACTTGGATTCCACCAAGTTGACTGCCAGGAAGGTCAACAAAGCAAGAGCTCAGGGCGAAGCCTTCGGCCACATTGAAGGCTTGGCTGCGCCTGACCAGGTGGGTTTTCTGGGGTTTGGAGCAGTGGTCAGAGCCATTCACTACAGCACACTGGGAGAGGGAAGTCACTGTGGAATACGAAGACACCTCAGCGTCATGTTCCCCGAAACCCGACCACTACCTCTCAAGCCAGAGAGGGAGATGTGGAAGGCAGTGGTTCCCACGATGGCACGTGAGACGAACCTTGGAGTTAGGAGGCTGAGTCACGCCCAATTGACTGACATTGTGCTAAGACTCTGTTTGTTTTCCTAGCTGGAAGCCGACAAGATCCCACCATGCAAAAATGAGTACTGCTTGGGTATTTTTTCTCCATAGGTGTGGTGACATTCTTTCCACCTGTGATTCTGTGCCATTTGGGAGAGAGAAGTATGGAAATGAAAACTCAACTTACCTCCCATCTCATCTGTTCAGCTCCACCCACTCCACCATGCTGGGCATTCATACAGCTCCAGAGTCTCAAAAGAAACCCTTGCTAATGCTGACTCTTTTCGCTGCTTGGGGAATAAGGGAGATAGACTGTGACTTCTACTTCTTAAGTAATTGACTGATGCTTTGGATACTTCCAAGCTCCTACATATGCTGGGCAGTGGGGCTGTAATGATGAAGAAGATGTACTTCCTGCTGTCAAAAGACCCCAGGGAAGAGAAATGATGTGGGTCAGTCAACAAAAGGTTGGGACACAATTAATATGGGCAGTCACTTCTTCCCTATTGAGAGAGTCTCAATCTCAAGGGCAGTTAAGAAACTCACGGGCGAAGCAACATGTATCTATTGTCTTTGTCACCTTCCTAAGCTGCCCCCACAAGCCAGGTAGGGGTGTAGTGCCAATTCCTAGTGACCCAAATGCATTTTATTAGGGAGGACTCTTTGTTGAAGGTCTGGAAGCTGCCACATGCTTGACAGCTCTGCCATTTGCCTGGGAAGCAGCAATGACCTTCCTTTTCTCTACCCATTGGTCCATCCTCACTAATTCTCCAAGTGTGCCAAGGCTGGGCCTCAGGTATTTTTTGCTCAACTCTGATGGGTAAAAACAAAAAACATTGCTTTTTTTTTTTTGGCTTTTTCTTTTTGGAGCTCCAAGTTTAAATTATTATTGTTTTATATTTCAGATTAATATGAGGATACAAATGATTAGGTTACAATGTTTGCATTTGTTAGACAAAGTCCCTGTTGTAGTTGTTTCCCACACCTGGGAAGTGTGCCATATACCCTTACATTGTGCCCATTAGGTGGGAGCACACCAATCCCCTTCCCACTTCCCCTGTTTCCCTTCCCCACTCCTCCCTCCCCCACCTTGAATGAATTGAGGTTTCTCTCATGGGCGTGTATTAGTTCATCTACTGGCTTCACGTTAGTACTGAGTACATTGGATATTTGCTTTTTCATTCTTGTGACAAGTTTAAATTCTTCTTTGGGGAAAGCTCTACCTGCCCCCCCTTCCCAAACTCTCTAGTGGGTCTCTTGGTTGCATAAAAGGAAAGCAAACACTTTGAGAGGAGAGCAAAGCTCCCCGCAGAAGTACACAAAGACCAGGATAAGTTAAGCAGCTTTGCACAATGATGTCAAAGGCTATCTTCCTAGGGAGAATTTTATGTTTGCAGATTATATTTACTTATTTTAAAAAACTACTTCTTTGGGGCCTTGCAAGAGTAGAGGCCTGCTCAAGGGAAGTAAACTGTTCCCAGAAACACGGCGGCAGGCTGAAGGGCCCTACAGAAGTTTTTACATCTGGGAGAGCTGTCCTCCTAGGCAATCAAAGCTTGTATCAGTCAGGGTCTCAACGGAAAACATAGGTCATGCTTAAATTGGGAATTTAGAGAAGGTTTTTTTTTTCCTTTTTAAATAAAGAGACTATTTGAAAACTTGAAGTAGTGGTGCAGGAGAGTCACAAAGGAGCATGTTAAAACCTGATGGTAGTTCAAAGAGCTGCCATGGAGTGAGCTCCCTGGAACCTGGAAAGAGAGAGGTTAACAGAGCAAGTGCCTAAGAGTGACTTCTGATGAGGGGCTGTGGGCATCCAGAGGAAACCTCAAAGGGAGGTGGGCAGGGCACAAGTGTCCTGGCCTAATTTTCCTCCCCTCCCCCAACTCCTGCTGGGCCCCCCCATTGGCAGGCAGTCCCTCCAGGAATCCCCTACAGAGAGAGCAAGGCAGAGGGTAGAGAAGGATCAGAAGGGGCCACAGCTTGTGCCTAGGTTCAGTTTTCCATTTTTGTAGTCTGCTGTGGTCTGAGTGTTTTCTTCTCTCCCCCATCTCCAATTCATGTGTTGAACCTAACTCGCAAGGGGATGGTATTAGGATACCGAGTCTTTGGGAGGTAATTAGGATTAGATGAGGTCATAAGGATGAAGTCTTCATGAATAGGACAGCCGTCTTCATACGAATTCCAAGGGACCTTACCTTCTCTCTTTGCTTCTTTGAGAACACAGCAAGGAGGTGTCATCTATGAAAGAGGAAGCAGTCTTTCTCCAGATACTGACTCTTCTGCTGCCATGATCTAGGACTGCCCAGCCTCCAGAACAGTGAGAAATATATTTCTGTGGTTTTTAATCCAACCAGGTTGGGTCTGAGATGACAGAGTGACATTAGAAAAGGGGTAACCATTTTCTAAGAATGCCTGGAAGTGTTTGAGGGAGAGGACTCTGATCAAAGGTTGTACTTCTTGCAGTTAAGAGAACGGCTATATTGGGTTAAATAAAATATATTATTGAATTTGAAATGATTATCCCAAATTTTCCACTAGTAAGTGGGAAGTCCAACATGCAATCATCTCAACAAAGGTAACAATAGTAGTTAACAAAAATAAAGAACACAGAGTAAGCTTCAGAGCTCAGGAGTTAGGGCTGTGATTGCTGGCCCACGGGACACAATTGTCAGGCGTGACATCTAAGATCATGGCGGGGAACAGATTGAACAGGACTGACCAAAGGCAGGAAATCTAGGTAAGAAGCTGTTGCAGTAGTCTAAGGAAAGAGGAAGAGGGCGCAGCCTAGCACTGTGGATCAGGAGGGCTTTGAGAGGTATTTGGAGGTAAATTGCTGATAGGCTTTGTTGATTGATGAGCAGGCTGAGGGCAGAGAAGAATCAAGGGTAATTTTCAGGATTTTCTCTTGGGCTATGGGCTTGTTTGCAGCTCCACTCACCATGGGAGAGAATACAGGAGGAGTTGTAGGTTTGGAGAAGGTGATGTATTTATTCCTTTTGCTCATGGTCTATGGATGGTGAATGACTCAGGGATCCCAGGAGGAGCTGTCGGGCAGCTAGGTAGATCATAAAGCTGAACTTAGGATGTGGCCTTGTCCAGAGATTTGTTTGGGAATCAGAGACGCTTGAAGAAACAAGATATTTATTTTAGTAAGATCAGAAATATCTAACCATGTTCATAGGCTGAGGGAAAAAGGTTGACGAAGTGGGAAATGTTGTAGGTTGAATTTCGTCCTTCCCAGAGAGACAGGTTCAAGTGTTAATCCTTCATGCTTGGGAACGTGACCTCATTTGGGAAGAAGGTCTTTGTGGGATGTGCTGTAATTAAGATGTAAGTTAAGGCGAGGTCATGCAGGAATAGGATGGGCCCTTAATCCAATATGACAGGTGTCCTTAAAAGAGAGAGAGAAGACACAGACACATGAGCGGAGACTGTTACGTGATGACACAGGGAGACCGAAACGCTGCAGCTGAGTGACCGTGAGGATTATTGGCAAACCCCCAGAAACCCGGAGAAAGGCAGGGCCAGATTCCCCTCTGAGCAATCAGAGGAGCCAACCCTTCTGAGGCCCTGATTTCAGACTTCTAGACTCCAGAACTGTAAGAGAATATATTTCTGTTGTTCTTAGCGGTTCCTCATGGTGCCCTTGCTAAGGTGGCCCTAGGGAACAGTACAGAGAGGTTGAAGATGGGAGGTCCCTTTGAAGCAAGCAAGTCCTTGCAAAGCAGTAAAGAAATGAATAAGATGCATGCACATTTAAATGGAAGAGGATTTATCCAGGATGAAGTGTGTCTTTTTAAACCTTTCCTACTTACATATGGGAAGGAGGGAAGAACATAGACACCTTTGCAGGTGGAAGTGGGAGCTGTGAAGTTGAGGAAGTTCCCCTTGGTTGACTCTGTTTTCTCTGAAGCTGAGAGTGAGTTGGGAGGCATGGAGGTGTGAAGAGAGGGGGAGTTCAAGTACTTATTTATTTATTTATTTATTTATTTTTGTAGAGACAGAGTCTCACTTTATCGCCCTTGGTAGAGTGCCGTGGCATCACACAGCTCACAGCAATCTCTAACCTCCAATTCTCTCGCCTCAGCCTCCCGAGTAGCTGAGACTACAGGCACCCGCCAAAATGCCCGGCTATTTTTCTGTTTTTTGCAGTTTGGCCAAGGCCGGGTTTGAACACTCCACCTTTGGTATATGGGCCCGGCGCCCTACTCAATGAGCCACAGGCGCTGCCCTAAGCATTTACTTTTAGAACACTTTTCTTGAAGCCTTTGTTCTGGGACACAGGGGACAATGGTGGCTCAGCCTTGAGCACCCAGGCAAGGATGGAGTGATTGTCCATAGTTAAGGTTCACGCGTAGGGAGTGAAGAGACTAAAGTCTAGACGGATCCCTTCTGGGCACAGCAGGTTAGAAGTGAGTGGTCAAAATACCCCTGGAGAGGATAGAAGCAACTGGGTCTTGCAGGGCCCTGCAGACCACTATAAGAGTCTTTCAAGTACATGTTTAAAGCAAGGAGAAACACAACCTAAAATATATTGTTGCATATTGTGGGCGGCATCATTTTGGACAGCAATGGTTTGGGGCTTCTGACAATAACAGATGAGAACTACTGTGTGGTCAGAGAAAAGACAGCTTCATCTCTGCTGGGGAGTCTACAGGGACGTTGAAAATGGACCCCACGCTGCTGAGGGATGTTCCTCTGAGACACTCCCCCACCCTTTGTTTTGCATCCTCCAAATTTGTAAAAAAATGGCCTATTGCTCAGAAAGATATATTCTCAAGGCTGCCTAGAGCTGGGGAAAAAAAGACTTGGACTTAAGTTTCTAAATTCCAAATCAGCACTTTTAAAACTTTTGTTAGCTGTGGACACATTATCTAATTTCTCTGAACCAGTTTCCAATTTTGTAAAGTAAGAAAAATGGTAAAAAAAGAAAAGAAAAAAGAAAAATGGTGAAGTTTCCTTTATTTGACTCCAGTAAAGATTAAATGAGATCTTGCATTTGTCTGACCTATGGTGAGCAATCAATGAAAGTTAGCTATTAATATTAACATTTGATCACATTAACATGAAGGTTACAAAATACATTCCTGGGCTTTTAAGTTTGCACACTAATCTATCCAAGGTACTAAAATAATGGAAGGATTATTTTTAATGGCCATGAATGGAGAATCACAAAATAGTTTTTTAATGTGCATATGACTTATTCAAAAGACGAATTCATAGTTTCTTTTTGTTGCCATATATGGTCATAGTTTTTTAAGTGTTTCTCTCTTACCACTGAGAATTATAAAAATAATAGGACTGAAAATAAAAACAAGAAAAAAATAGGCTTATCTCTACTGAAAAAAAATCGTTATTGATGGTGGTTTATTCATCACTAGAACTTAAGTCATAAAACAGGTATGATTCTAAGAATGGAGGAAATGCAAGTTAGACTCCAACCCCACCACCCTCGTGTGCTTGTACATGAAGTAGCTCAGTGCAAGATTGATTCTTTGTTATTTTTCTCTATTTATATTTTTTGGAAACAGGTCTCCCTCTGTTGTCCAGGCTGGAAAGCTGTGGTGTGATGAGATCATACTGCAACTTTGAACTCCTGGCTTCAAGCAGCACTCCTGCCTTCAGCTTCCTGAGCAGCTAGGACTATAGGCACATGCCACCATGCTCCGTTAATTTTTCTTTTGTTTTCAGTTTTGGCTGGGGTCGGGCTTGAACCCGCCACCTCCGGTATATGGGGTCAGCACCCTACTCCTTGAGCCACAGGGGCCACCAGTTAATTTTTTTTTAATATTTTTTTTTGTAGAGATAGGGTGTTGCTATTTTTCCCAGTTTGATCTCAAACTTCTGGCCTTAAGTGATGTTTCTGCCTCGTCCTCTCAAAGTGCTGTGATGACAGGTGTGTGTTCTACACCTCATCCAAGACTGATTCCTAACAGTGGCATGAGAGGACTATTGGAGCAGTTATGGGGAATATTAGAGTCTCTTGAGAAGCTTTACTAGTTCTTTGCAGTTTGGACTTTACAGAAATTTCTACTTTTGGGAGGAATTGTGAGTAGATTTTGGTAGGTACTTCCAACCTTAAGATCCAGGGCGAAAAGTGGTCTGTTGTTTGACCAACCAAAAGGTCTAGTGGTCATTCCCATCTTCTTTGCTAAAAGAACCCCAGTTATGTTTAGGTATATAACAGCCATTTACTCATGTCTGAAGGACCCATAGAATTCATGGGGAAGGGTGGGAAATGAAGAAAGAATTGTGTTCAGATAATATAGCTAACATACTCTTAAAGATGAGAATAAGGTACTTACTACTGTATGGGAGACTTGAGACCAGGCAGGACAAATGACCTTTTGAACAAACACTAAAAATTACATAATAATTAGAATGTGAACTTGGAGTCTTTGAGACCTGAGATTCAACCCTTTTGTACATTTATTTAATAAGTAGTTTTTGAGAATACAAAAAGGATAGACACAAATGGATAAAGAAGTGAGTATATAATTGGAAAGTATGATGATTGTTTACAAGAAAAGAATAGGATGCAAAAGAGAATAATGGGACCTACTTAATTGGCGTGGTCAGGGAGGGTCATACAGAAATGAGCTCTGGGAAATGAATAGAGAGATGTTCTAGACAGAGCGAACAACCTATGTGATGACCTGGATTTGGGAAGGTGTTTTGCCTGTTTGTGGTACTGAAATCAGGGGCTTGTGTCTGGTGTGTGGGGTGTGGTGGTGGAGTGTGGCCCACAGTGTGGTTGGCCACAGGAGGACCTTGGAGCTGATTCTGCAGTCAGTGGGAAGTTGACCGAGGGCTTTCAGGCAGAGGCGGGACATAATCCAAATTTCATCCTCTGTGGAGGATGCAGAGTAGGAAATGCTGGGACGGTAACCTGATGAGATGGAACTGCGTGTGTAGTACTAGAGAGATTATGGCTTTCGAATGAGGAAGGTGTGGGTTTGGATTCTGATTTGATCTCTTGTTATTGCTTGACCTACTCCCTTGAGTAAGTAGCTTCTCTGAACTGCCATTTTCAAATCCACCAAGTGAAAATGACTTGAGTACCAAATACTTAGCTCTTAGGATGGGGAGATTAACGGGATTAATTTTACGCATCTTAGAACAGTTCTGACACATACAATGAACTTCTGAAAATGGTAATTCTGTTTCCTTCCCCACTGAGTATAGATAAAGCCTCATACTCTGTTCCCTAATGAGGAAGACGGCTTGGCATAGAGGCCAGTGGGGTGGTGACAATGGGTCAGAGAACAGACACCAATCCTTGCCTCAGGGAGTGTGTGATGAGGGGAGTGATATATGCTAGATTTACTTCAAAATATTAAAACTGTATTTTCACTGTAAAAGTGATAATTGGAAAATACAGCAGAGTATTGAGATGAGAAAACATCAACAAAGATGAGAAAACATCTAACAAGAGCTACAACCTAAAAACAACCACTGGAAACATTTTGGTTTTTTAAGCCTCCTTGCATGTGGGATAATATCTGGCTGTAACTTCTTGTTAGGGATAGTGAAAGAAAAATGAAAGGATATTTGTAAAAAGGTTTATAACTTTGCGGTAGAATATACTGCCTTGGTAGAGCACACTACTGTTCCATTGCCACTTTCAAAATGCTTGTAAAAGTGATGCAATAAAAGTGTAAATGTTGGGATCCTCTTTCAGACTGGTCAGCCATTCAGATTTTCCAACATTGCCTTAAGATGAGGGAAAAGAAGACATATTAACTAAGAAAGACTTGATACCTCAAAATTTATTACCCCAGCAATTAAATGGATTTTATGCTTTTGGATAGATTGTTCAGAAAGTGTTGACTATGGTACCCTGAGGGTATCATGCATTATTGCTGTTGAGATGAACTGGGCCCAGTTTCTTGTTTTAATGATAAACAGTTCAAGTGTATTTCTCACAGCTGGTAACTGGAAAATTCTAGGCACTGAAGAAGGAATCGTCTGAGAGCCCGGACATGCACAGCATCATATAAAACTCCATTGTCTAAGTGACTCATATCACACCACAGGAAATCAGCATTTGGGCATAAATGTCTTCCAGTCTTTGGAAATACAGTACATATTATCCAGTTACTCAATCTGTGTCATGAAATATGAAAATAGTCCAGAAAAGACACATCCCCTTTGACCTTTGCAGAATGATTTAATAAAGTTCATTGGATACAAGAATATGAAAGAGTAATTGCTGATAAAAGCAGAATTGTGGCTTCCTTCTTTCAGATCCTCCTTTCTTTGGAACCACTTCACAAGCATTATTAACTCTTTAATGTTTTTGTAATTGGTGGTGCTTGTCCCGGAGGCCATATTACCAACCCCGGAGTTGGGTTCCCTTAGAACAGAGATTCCACATCTTATAGTTTTTCATTCCCTTTCAGCACTCGTCTTGATATCTGTGTCTGTATAATTAGGCAAATATGTTTTCAATTGTTTTTACGTATGTACACATTTCACCCCTTTTACTGCTATCTTGATTGATGTTTTATGGGATAAATTTCCCATTGGTGGCCTCTTCTACTTAGAGAGGTGCCAACGTTTGCTTCTGTATCCACTTATGACTCTATCGTTTCCATCTGCAGGTGTAACTGAATATGATCCTTCACTTTCCAGATGAGGGCTGGGCCTCCTGGGTTTTCTGGCTGAGGACTCTTATTAACCTACCATTTTACTCGCTGTTATTTATTTATCTTGTGGTGTTATCTCGATGCAAAATGAAATAAAGACCTACATGAGAAAATTTGGAGACTATGGCAAACTTTGAAGAAGTCTTTTTGTGAAGTTTGCGTAGAACTACAATTGTCCCTCGGTATTGCCTCTTCTACCTCCGAGGATACCAAAATCCTTGTGTACTCAAGCCTTGAAGTACATCCTGTGGAACTAAAGTACAAGAGAAGTTGGCACATGTGGGTTTTGCACATATTTGTTGAAAATACATTGAATATATTGAATATATTTTTAATGTATTTTCAATCCATGTTAGGTTGAAAAAAAATCTGTCTATAACCCTTGTTGTTCAAGGGTCAACTGTATGATTATATAATAATTGCAATCAACAGCTAAAGTGGTTTCTTCCCAGAGACAATCTGACCACCCAAACTAATAACCCAGTCCCTGCTAATAATATCGTGAGACTTCATTTTCATTGGCGCGTATATCATTATTCCCTGATATCTTCTTACTCATTAATTTGTTGATGTTAATTGCGAGAGTGAGGCTTTTGGCTATCTTAGTTAATAGTACTCCCCCTTTGCTTATAATTGCCTGGAACATATTTGGTGCTTACTAAATATTTATTTGTGAATAAATGAACTATTGTGTCACTTTGAAACACTTTTTTGTTTTGAGACAGAGTCTCTCACTTGGTAGTGTGCTATGGCGTCATAGCTCACAGCAACCTCAAACTCGTGGGCTCAAGGGAGTCTCTTGCCTCAGCCTCCCAAGCAGCTGGGACTACAGGTGCCTACCACAAAGCTCAGCTATTTTTTAGAGATGGAATGTCAGTCTTGCTCAGGCTGGTATCAAACTGGAGAGCTCAGGGCAATCCACCTGTCTTGGTCTTCCAGAGTGCTAGGATTATAGGTGTGAGCCACTGTGCCTGGCCCACTTTAAAACACATTTTAAACATTCGAAAATGCCAAAAATTTCTAATGTGATTGCTAGGTATATGTTTCCTTTAAATACAGCATTTCTTTACCATGTTCCCAACCTGCTAGTCAGGACAGGCTGTGCAATGCTGCTGTAATAGGCAACCCCAAATCCTTCACTAAGGATTATTTATGACAAAGGATTATTGTTTTCTCCCTCTACAGGTTTGAAGGGAGTTTCAGGAGAGCTTTGCTCATCGTAGTCACTCAGGACCTCAGCTGATGAAAATTTTATCTCTATACACGCTTTTATTGTGGCTGGGACAGGAGAAGGGAACTTGATGAGTTGGGCACTGATTCTTAAGACTTTGACCCAGACCTAACATATATTGCATCTGCTCTCGTTTTATTGACCAAAGCAAGCTGCACACAAGCTAACCTCAAAAAAGGGTGGGAGAAATGCATGCCCACTGTGTACCTGGGAAAAGATTTAGAATTATTTGAGTTATAGTACTCCTGACTACCACTTATGTTAAAAGCAGTCTTGGGTAACAATGAAAAGTAATTTTATTTCTTACTCCAGATCCCCCAGTCGTTCTATGCTCAGGCAGCCACTATTGACACACTCTGGTGTATTGTGCTCAAATTTTTCTCTTCACATACAGACATACATGGTGTACATGTAAATATATGTATATATCCTTTTTTGTTACATAACAATATTCATTAACACTACTCTTGGCTTGGTGCCCATAGCTCAGTGGTTAGGGCACCGGCCACATACACCAGGGCTGGTGGGTTTGAACCTGGCCCGGACCTGCTAAACAACAATGACAACTATGACAAAAAGTAGCTGGGCTTTGTGGTGGGCACCTGTAGTCCCAGCTATTTGGGAGGCTGGGGCAAGAGAATCTCTTGAGCCCAAGAGTTTGAAGATGCTGTGAGCTGTGATGCCACAGCACTCTACCGAGGACAACATAATGAGACTCCGTCTAAAAACAAACAAACAAACAAACAAACAAAACCCCCACTACTCTGTCTTTTCTTCATTGTTGGATTATTTTATTTCTACACAGTATATGTTGGAGACCTTTCTGTATTATATCAAATAGGTCTCTCACCTGCATTAGTATTTAATTATGAAATGTACTATAATTTAGTGAATCATTCTCTTTTTGATAGAGAAGTAGTGTATTTTGATCTCTTCCTTTGACCAACAGTACCAATAGCACACTTATACTTAGATGAAGCTGTTGTGGTTTAGTATAACAAGAACCAGCTTGGCTTGATTTCAACATGATCTGATGTGTAATACCAACTTCCAGTGATTAGCTGAGTAGGCAACTCATTAAACTTTGTGAGTTGGTTTTCTCAACTATAAAAAGGAGATATATATTAATTCCCACCCACCACAGTTGTCATGAGAAATAAATGCTATAATTTTCCTGCAACCTAATGAATGTTCAATACGTATTTGTTGGTTGAGTGTTTCAAGTCATTTAACTTGACCACAAAGGCTCTTTTATATGAATCTTGAAACAATAGAAGATATCATTTAGTAAGCACTGAAATGTATGGAAGCCATAGTAAGTCTTTTTTCTTTTTTTCTATTCTCCTATATTAAACCTGGATTTTAAAGAAGACTTTTACTATTTTAAATTACTGATGCACATAAACATGACTAGAGGCTTGGATGCCAACACACAAAATAACACCATCACCAGGATCTTTAAGAGCATGTGAAAATAACCAGGGAATGGTTATTGGGCCCTGTGGTCCTTGTATTATAATGTATTCCATGTGGGTTATAACCTGCTATAAAGAAGGAGAAGAAGGGTCAGTGGGGGAAGGTCTAGCATTAGGCTATGACCTAGAGATTGACTCTGTCGATTTGCTTTCACTTCCTAGGTCCTAACTAAAGATACGATGGATATACAGTATTAATTTTCCTGTTGCAGGACACCATCAAAGAAAGTAAAATGAGATGTAGATATGCAAAAGATCAATTGCTTCCCCTACATGTATTCATCTCACCTTCTTTACTGTCTCTTCTGCATGGTCACTGTAATTGACTAAAGGTTTTAGGCTAAGTATGTAGTTCTTGCTAAGTATATGTGTGGGGTCTTTGGATGTTTTCCATTCTATTTTGTTCTGTCTTTTCCTATCCTATACATTTCATTTCAGTAAAAGATTTCTAGGCTCGGCGCCTGTGGCTCAACGGGCTAAGGCACCAGCCACGTACACCTAAGCTGGCAGGTTCGAATCCAACCCCGGCCTGCCAAACAACAATCATGGCTGCAACCAAAAAATGGCTGAGTGTTATGGCGGGCACCTATAGTCCCAGCTACTTGGGAGGCAGAGGCAAGAGACTCGCTTGAGCCCAGGAATTGGAGGTTGCTGTGAGCTGTGATGCCATAGCACTCTATCCAGGGTGACAGCTTGAGGCTCTGTCTAAAAAAAAAAAAAAAAGATTTCTAGCCATGAACTCTACATTAATTTCATGACTGATTAAATGGGCCAAAATTCAGATTCTGACAAATCCTCCCATAAAAGCTTCCTGTGTGTTCTCCGACGTTACTAGCAAGCCGCATATGCATACGGAGGAATGTTGCTCAAATTTACATCTCCACAAGGAGGACACACTGGACGTCTGCTCAT
>CAUYRH010077731.1:0-12935 GCA_963574655.1 Perodicticus potto
GTATATAGCTGCCAATTAGTTTTCTTTGTTTTTACTTCGTCCTTTGCTATCTGTGTTATGACTCAATGTGGATTTGTGTTTATATACATTTTGTTTGTATGACTTCATGTTCAACTTCAAATAAATGCTTCCTTATGTGATTGTTTTTTTGCGTCAGGTACTACATAGCTCTGTAAAAATGTAATATTTAAATAAGCAATAATTGAGGCACAGTTTATTTTGTAGGAAGTATTGATCCATGGGGAGAAATTGTGGTCCTTTTTAAGTAGCCAGCCACATTGTCATCCTGTTCCCCAATTGGTAGATGTATTTTGTGCTCTTAAGGCTTCCTCTCCCTGTTAACTGTTTACACCACACCTTTGAATAAGACACTCTCCTCGATGGTTATTTGAAGACATTGTCATGAGACTGTCAATAGTATTGTGCTTAATGAAAGATTTCTAGTAGACCATGTGTCTGCTGGACTAAAAGTACCTTTTTAACATAAAAATATCCTTTTGCTTTGTTCTTGTCTGGAAAGGCATTTTTAAGTTACTAAATTTGGCTGTAAAATTTTAATCAGTGGTCTGCTAGAAGCAGCTTTGGCTAATAATAGTGCCATGACACTAATTCTCTTGATAAAAATGCAAGTATGCACAGGAAAACTATAAAACTGGTAGGAGCTATGGTTTAAGAGCACTGGAAGTAGTTATAAGTATTTGGCAGATGAGGTGTGAGATAATGCATCAAAGTTGGATCAAAAGTCAACATTTGAAGTAGAGGCAGAGTAGCTAATTTAGTTGTATTCTGTTGATATGTTACAACATGAAAGTTTTCTGTGGGCATTCTTAGGAAGCTGTACACAGTTTGAAAAAGTCACGATAGTAAATCTCATTTTTTAATAGTGCATGAATTGAGTAGTCAAGCATTTCCATATTTAGACATAGGAAGGAGTAGTAGGAAAACATATCTTGAGAGTGTTAATGTTGATCCAGGTGTGACTGAGTCATGTCACTACAGTGGATCTTCCTGGTGCACTAAAAAACAAGCTTTAGAGGACCTCCTGAGTAAATAAAAAGCTTTGAATTTTGCTGTCAGTGTAGTTAATTGGATTTAGGGAAATCTCTTTCCCACTTAACTGCTGGGACTGGCATACATCTTCACACGCAGAGTAGGTGATCTCAACCAGTGTTAACTTTTATCTGACCTGCCTTGTTTTAATTTGGTGCCTACAGTTTTTTTCCACTGACGTTTGTATTTGCTGGGCTATCAAGTTACAGTGCTCTTGGCCTTTTTTGCTCCAGTTTTTTGTTATTTGACCTTAACACCTAGGCCAAGTACTAGTGTTGGCTACTGCAGGGGATTCTGTTCATTCTTCAACACACAACTTTAGGGGATGGAAGGGAGTTCATTTTAAGTTGTGCCGTCAGTAGGTGCAGTGTCTAGGGTAGTGAATCTTGTAAATGCAGATTTATGATTAGGTGACAAGTTGACATTGAGATTGTCCTTTTCCCTGATCAAAAATGAATAAAGCCTTTTTAAACAAAATCCAAACTCTTCAATCAAGTCTTGATATGTATGACTTTGACTGTATCTAGAGATCTTTATCTGAGGTGTTCTACAATGAATTGGGGGAGTGAGAATGCACTTGGTTTTTTTCCTCCAAGGGGCTTTGGACTCGGAGGTTTACTTAGTTCAGTTTTTAGAGCTTGGCAGTTCATCCAGTCATGTAAATGTGAAATAGATAAACTAAGGTTAAGTGCACTTGTGGTTAGTATCCAGGTCTTTTCCTAAGAATTTGAACAGTAATTTGACTAATTGAAAGGGAACTCTGAGCCTTACTAGCCTTATAGCAGTTTCATTGGTTCACATGTTAATACTCCATAAACTCCGCCACTTTTTCAATGTTAGGACTTAAAAGTTGAAGTATCTGTTGGGTAAATATGGATAAGCAGAGCCTCATTCCATTTCTCCTTAATGAGATATTTTTGTAATTGGCAACGATTCTTAACTATTCATAAAATTAACACAAGGGTATTTCTCAACAATTGAGTCAACTACACATTACCAAGATGTCTTGGTATCATAGCTCACAGCAACCTTAAACTCTTAAGGCTCAAGCAGTCCTCTTGCTTCATCCTCAGTAGCTGGGACTACAGGTGTCCACCACAACACCTGGCTATTTTTCAGAGACAAGGACTTGCCTCTTGCTCAGGCTGGTTGGGAACTTCTGAGCTCAAGCAATCCATCTACCTCAGCCTCTTAAGAGTGCTTTGATCACAGGCGTGAGCCACCACACCCCACCCTGTATATGTGTGTAGATGGCCCATTTGAATTGATTTCTAGTTTTGAGCAAAGTTAGGAGATTATGTGGAAAAAAAATTAAAACTTTACAGCCTTGACATGTAATAACACTGATCTCAACCTTTTGAGCAAAAGCAATGCATATTGTCTTTTTTCATGAAATTGAAAATGTATTGCCGTAAAAATAAAGATCATTAAGGATAAGTTGGGAATTTTGATTTTGTATGGAATTGAGCAAGATTTGCTTTTTATAAATTGGAAAGGATACAGTGGTGTTATGGATGAAAAGATAATGCTGAATTCTGAAGATGCGTGCTACTTAAGCAGCAATTTAGCCTCTAGCTTTACTTCCCTGTCAGCACCTGCTCAAAAAGAAGTACCCAAAGTGTGGTTTGAAAAGATACCATCCTTGGCCTGGTGCGGTGGCTCACGCCTGTGATCTCAACACTTGGGAGGCCAAGGCTGGTGGATTGCCTGAGTTGGAGGCAGAGCAAGACCCCGTCTAAAAAATAGCCAGGCATTGTAGGCGTCTGCAGTCCCAGCTACTTGGGATGCTGAGGCAAGAGAATGGCTTAAGCCCAAGCGTTTGAGGTTGCTGTGAGCTGTGACACAGCTGCACTCTACTGAGGGTAAAAAGTGAGACTCTTGTCTCAAAAAAATAAAAGGTACCAACCTTGTTACTTAAAATACTGAAATTTCAAAAATTTTACCTTATACCTAAGATGAGAGACCAGCCCAAGTTACAAAGGGAGAAATTTACTGCAGACAAGTTTTCTCATACTCTTTAATAAAGAGTTATTTCCGTTTGAGAATCTGACCAAACAGGAATTCTCAGACCAAAACCCAGAAATGCGTGTCTGTACATAAATATTTTAAATATACTTTTCAGGGAAATTAGACTTGGGAAGCCATCTGGCTCAACATCTCTTGAAATAGTTTGCTTGTATCATTTTACTGTAACTGATTTTATTGAATTTGCTATCATCACTGGGATTGTACAAAGGGAATTTCTTTAACATGTTCTTTAGCTGGCTATTTCTCTTGGCTGGTGTGAACACTCATATAGGTAGAGTGAATGTTTTATTAGTGAAAGACAAGGATGATTGACCACGCAAAGGGTCTTACTGAAAACCTTGATTGGTCCCCTAATTTTCAAGTTGAGGAAATTAGCAAACTGAATCAACTCCGATAACATTTTGGAGCCTGTTAAATTTCTATCAAATTTATGAAAGTGTCAGGGGTATTTTGAGACCTGGGTTTTCAACTGAAGTGTTTGTCACTTTTGGGAGTGACCTTTAAGCATTAAGATTGATCAGTAATCTTTAGTACAGTTGGTTTACAAGTGCTGTAATTGTAGCAAAGTAGGATTATATTACAATTGATCTATGATTGTTAACTCTGATGAAATTTGAGCTTGAATAATCTAAAGCAACTACTCGTTCTCATAAAAGGCCTGTCCTTTGAAATTGACAGTGATTATTTAGATGACTTAAACCAAGAGATATTTAGGGCATATACACATTTTACACATTTCATTCATTTCCTGGCAAGCAGAGGAATGAAAGGAGGGTGTGAGTGGTGGGGGTTAAGTTGTATTTTAGGCTATTTAAAAATACTTCTTCACCAAGAAACTCTTTTAAATTTCTCTCCATAGATTATGTGTTTTGAATGGCTTGTCAAATATATTGCTTTTATTATGTAATGGCATTTTTATTAACAAAGGCATATAGCTATCAGAACCACAGTGTAATAATACCATCAAGTTAATACAATGCCAGCCATTGTACATTATGTACATTTTTTTGTTATGTTTTGAGACAGTCTCACTATTGCCCTGGCTGGAGTGCTGTGTTGTCATAGCTCATAGCAACCTCAAGCTCCTGGGCTCAAGCAATCCTCTTGCCTCAGCCTCCAGAGTAGTAGCTGGGACTACAGGAGTGCTGCCACCACACTCGTTTAGTTTTTCTATTTTTAGTAGAGATAGTCTCACTCTTGCTCAGGCTAGTCTTGAACTTCTGATCTCAAGTGATCTCCCACCTTGCCCTCCCAGAGTGCTAGGATTACAAGCGAGAGCCACAGCGCCCAGCTGTATGTATACGTAATCTCTATCAGACTTTAAAAATAATGAAAATGAATAATAGAAACTTTGATTACTATTTTCTGGGACTTCTAGAACTACCCTTAACCACATCACTGGAGATAAGGGGAAAGAAAAGATTTTTGGAGTAAGCATCATTTTCATAATCTGGCAAAAGTGGTATTTTGAAATACTTGGGGTATGGATACTATTATAATTTTTTTTTTTTTTTTTGAGACACAGAGTCTTACTCTGTTGTCCTGGGTAGAGTGCCATGGCATCACAGCTCACAGCAACCTCCAACTCTTGGGCTTAGGCGATTCTCTTGCCTCAGTTTCCTGAGTAGCTAGGGCTACAGGCGCCCACCACCACACCCCCAGCTATTTTTTATTGCAGTATGGCCTAGGGCTGGGTTTGAACCCACCACCCTCAGTATATGGGGCCAGCGCCCTACCCACTGAGCCACAAGCGCTGCCATAAGTGTTTTAATTATACATTAGAATGCGCTCAGAAGTAAAAAAAGACCTTCAAATCATACCTTGATCTCATTTAGTATATATCATTTTTCATTTTTTGTATAACATGCACATAGGGTCTTAGGGCCTGCCAAAACTAAGAATAATTCCACTCAGAGCTAGGTTTTTCCTTATGTTAAGATAACTTTAATGGCTATTCGCATAATGTTTCAGAATACCAAGATACAGACATTAGCAAAAGTGTTTCTATTTTTTATTATCCACCTGAAACAATGACAAGTTGAGACATCCCATTGCACTTCAAATTCTCTGCTGAAGGTAGGATTTTTTTTTTTTTAAACATCTTGGATCCCAAGAGAGGAGAGACTTCTCATTGGTGATAGATAGAGAGATTTGCCAACCACCCACAACCAGAATCCGTAATATTACCCATCTGAGTCTTTTCTCTTAGGAGCAAAAATGTGTGCCCCATGAAGAAATAAAATTATTAAGTATACCGAAAGACAGGCTTCTCTCTTTATTCAGTAGAAACAAAGAAGCAGAGACTCTTAACCAGGAAATACGTAGATAGGCATTACTGTTCTCTTCACTGAGAGTTCTGGGAGGGTACACAAGTATAACTTGATTAAGAACAGTCACAGTTTATTAAACTCACTGTTGCTGTGAGAGAGGGGAAAGTTGTTGAAAGTCGTCAGATTATTCCAGAAATTGCTCTTAAGACCATACCCCATTACATGTTCACATTCACAATGCATTAGCACAGTCCAATATGTACTGTAAGTGAAAGTATCTACACCTACATAAGATAAAACGTATTTAATTTTTTATGAAAAGTGTGTATTTCCTCCTTTCACCTGTGGGCTAGGTGATTCAAACCAACTTTCCCTTTGAAGACAACCAGGATAAAGTAGTTTTTAAAATATTGAAAGTACTGAAGTGCTAAAAAGATAATGAAAAAACTCACCTGGATTCCAAGAGCAAAACTCAGAGAAGTAGGTGGGGCAGTGGCTCACACCTGTAATCCCAGCACTCTGGCCCAAGCCAGCAGATTGCCTGAGCTCAGCAGTTGGAGATCAGCCTGAGCCAGAGTGAGACCCTATGTCTACTAAAAGTAGAAAAACTAGCCAGGCGTTGTGGCGGGTGCCTATAGGCCCAGCTACTTGGGAGACTGAGGCAAGAACATCACTTGAGCCCAAGAGTTTGAGATTGCTGTGAGCTATGATGATGCCTGGGCACTCTAGCCAGGGCGACAGAGCGAGACTCTATCTCAGAAGTTAAGAACAAAAACAAAAACAGAAGTAAACCTAGTATTCAGAGCTGGTTTTGATGACCTTACAGGACAAGTGACACCTGAAGTCAAAATACCCAATCTCTAATGGAGTTTCTGATAACTCAGTTACCCCATTAAACTGGTCTACAAAGGGCCACATCCTCAAGGTATTAATGACCTGGGTGGTTAAGGGACACTCAATCACAGAGTTTAGATTAAAATCATCCAAAACAGGGAAGGGGCCTCAGTTGTCTGGCAGAAGCAAATGAAAATCATTTCTGAGGCTTGGCGCCCATAGCACAGTGGTTACAGCGCCAGCCACATACACCAAAGGTGGCAGGTTCAAACCTGGCCCAGGCCAGCTGAAGAACAATGACAACTGCAACAAAAAATAGCCAGGCCTTGGGTGGCCCCATATGCTGAAGGTGGTGGGTTCAAACCCAGCCCTGGCCAAACTGCAACAAAAAAATAAATTAAATAAATTCCAAAATTTGAAAAAAAATAAAAATAGCTGGGCCTTGTGGTGGGCGCCTGTTGCCCCAGCTACTTGAGAGGCTGAGGCAAGAGAATTGGTTTGAAGTTGTTGTGAGCTGTGATGCTACAGCACTCTACTGAGGGCGACATAGTGAGACTATCTCAAAAAGAAAAAAAAGAAGAAAATCATTTCTGAAAGAAGCTACTATCTTAGTCAGCTGAGGCTACTGTAAGAAACTACGCTAGATAGACCAGGTGGGTTAGTTTATGTGTTGCCTAAAAGAGCACAAACTGGGGTGGTTTAAACAACAAATGTATTTGACAGTTCTGGGGTCTGGAAGTCTGAGATGGGGATGCTAGCATGGGCAGGTGAGGGTCCTCTCATGGCTCGCAGACGACGGTCTTTTTGCCATATCTTTACATGGTAGAGAAGAGGAAGAAGAGGGAAAGGAGGAAGGATACGCTGATCTCTTCTTATAAAGGTGCTAATCCCATGATGAGAATCCCATCTTCATGACTTCATCTAAATCTAATTACCTACATAAGGACCCACCAGCACATTCAGTGTTAGGCCTTCAAAGGGCTCAGTGCCTGTAGCTCAGTAGCTAGAGCAACAGCCGCATACCCTGGAGCTGGTGGGTTCAAATCCAGCCTGGGCCTGTCAAATAATGACAACTACAACCAAAAAATAGCTGGGCATTGTGTCGGGCGCCTGTAGTCCTAGCTACTTGGGAGGTTGACGCAAGAGAATTGCTTAAGCCCAGGAGTTGGAGGTTGCTGTGAGCAACCTCTACCTAGGGAGACAGCTTGAGACCGTGTCTCAAAAAAAAAGAATTTTGGATGAGGCCAGTTGCAGTGGCTCATGTCTGTAATCCTGGCCCTCTGGGAAGCCGAAATGGGTGGATTGCCTGAGCTCATGGGTTCAAGACCAGCCTGAGCCCAACTGAGACCTTGTCTTTAAAAATAGCCAGGCATTCTGGTGGGCGCCTGTAGTCCCAGCTGCTTGGGAGGCTGAGGCAAGAGAATCACTTAAGCCCAAGAGTTTGAGGTTGCTATGAGCTGTGATGCCAAGGCACTCTACCAAGGGCATACAAAGTAAGACTTTGTCTCAAAAAGAAAGAAGAATTTTGTTTGTTTGTTTGTTTTTGAGACAGAGCCTCAAGCTGTCACCCTGGGTAGAGTGCCGTGGCATCACAGCTCACAGCAAACTCCAATTCCTGGGCTCAAGCGAGTCTCCTGCCTCCGCCTCCCAAGTAGCTGGGACTACAGGCACCCGCCACAACGCCCGGCCATTTTTTTTTTGGTTGCAGCCATCGTTGTTTGGGGGGCCTGGGCTGGATTTGAACCCGCCAGCTCAGGTGTACATGGCTGGCGCCTTAGCCCGTTGAGCCACAGGCGCCGAGCCAAGAAACAAGAATTTTGGATGAGGCTGGATGCAGTGGCTCATGCTTGTAATTCCAGCATTTGGGAGGCCAAGGCCAAGTGGATCACTTGAGGCCAGGAGTTCAAGACCAGCCTGGGCAACATGCCCAGACCCCATTTTTACCCACACACACAAAAATGAGCCAGACATGATGGTGTGTACCTATAGTAGTCCCGGCTACCTAAAAGGGAGAGGCAGGAAGATCACTTGAGTATAGGAGTTTGAGGTTGCTGTGAGCTATGATGATGCACTCTAATCAAGGCAACACAGTACAGTAAGACCCTGTATAAAAAATATGGGTCTAACAACAGACTAGAGGTATTACTGAACCGAAAGATAAATGAGAACAAACCATCCAATCATGTAGAAAGACAAAAACAGGGAAATTGCCATGAAGAACCAGAGCCATGAAGGATATAATGGGTTGTCTGGCGTGGTGGCTCCTGCCTATAATCCCAGCACTTGGGAGACCGAGGCAGGTGGATTGCCTGAGCTCACAGGTTCGAGACCAGCCTGAGCCAGAGTGAGACCTTGTCTCTAAAAAATAGCTAGCTGGTCATTGTGCTGGGCGCCTGTAGTCCCAGCGACTTGGGAGGCTGAGGCAAGAGAATCACTTGAGCCCAAGAATTGAGCTAAGATGTCACGATACTCTACCAAGAATTGAGAAAAAAGAAGAAAAGGATATAATGGGTAAGTAAATATGTAATTGAAGTTTCAGAAGAGAGAATAAGAGGTAATATTTACATAGGGACTGAACAGTCCAAGTCTAGAGCGTGGAAAATTCACAGTAAGACTGTCCCATATTTTCAATAAACAAATGATATGAAAAGAAATAGAAAGCTGTGATGGATCTAAGATTAAAAGGCCTTTACTTCATACAGTAAGCAACATTAAGGTCAGCAAGAATCTAAAGTGCAAGCCCTGTATCAAAAAGACAAACGATAACAAGTGTCGGTTTGTTATATTCCTGCTGATAGGAATATAAACTATTTAATTTCTTCATTATTATTATTAATTTCAGAGACAAGGTCTCACTCTGTCACCCAGGCTGGATATGGGTGGCATAATCATACCCCACTGCAGCCTCAGACTCTTGGACTCAAGTGAGGAGATCCTCCTGCCTCAGCCTCACAAATATTTGGGACTATAGGTGTGCAATGCAACACCCAGACATTTTAAAAATTGGGCGTTGTGGTGGGCGCCTGTGGTCCCAGCTACTTGGGAGGCAGAGGCAGGATAATCGCTTGAGCCCAGGAGTTGGAGGTTGCTATGAGCCGTGATGTCACGGCACCCTACCCAGGGCAACAGTTTGAGGCTCTGTCTCAAAAAAAAAAAAAAAAATGATAAATGTCTGAGGTGATGGATATACTGACTATCCTGGTTTTGATCATTACACAATGTATCGTGTATCAAAACATCATATTGTACCCCATAAATATGTGAAATTATTATGTGCCAATTAAAAAAATTTTTTTTGAGGCAGAGTCTCACTATGTCACCCTCTGTAAAGTGCTATGGTGTCACAGCTCACAGCAACCTCTAACTCTTGGGTGGGCTTAAGTAATTCTCTTACCTCAGCCTCCCAGTAGCTGGGACTACAGGCGCCTCCCACAGTGCCTGGCTATGTTTTTGTTGCAGTTGTCATTGATGTTTAGCAAGCCCGGGCTGGGTTTGAACCTGCCTACATGGTGTTCATGGCCAGTGCCCTACCCACTGAGCTACGGGTGCTGCCCCAATTAAAAATTTTTAACAAAGTATAAATTATTATTTTTTTTATGACATTGCACAAGTTTTATAGAAAATGGAGACTACTGGGGCGGCGCCTGTGGCTCATCGAGTAGGGCGCCAGCCCCATATACCGAAGGTGGCGGGTTCAAACCCAGCCTCGGCTGAACTGCAAAACAGAAAAAACAGCCGGGCTTTGTGGCGGGCGCCTGTAGTCCCAGCTACTTGGGGGGCTGAGGCAAGAGAATCGCCTAAGCCCAGGAGTTGGAGGTTGCTGTGAGCTGTGTGACGCCACGGCACTCTACCAAGAGTGATAAAGTGAGATTCTGTCTCTACAAAAAAAAAGACAGAAAGAAAGAAAGAAAATGGAGACTACCTTATAATGCTTGGGGAAGTCCTATCTTACGAGTCTTGGTGACAAACAAAGAGCATCATTCCATATTGAAATTTACAAATCACTTCCCCAGGCATCCTTCTGTGATATGTGACCTCACTTCTATCAATCAGAATTCTCCTGCATTGCACCTTGAGCAGGAGCTAGTGAATCAGAGAAGCAGGGATTTTCTGGAATCAATTCTGGCATAGGTGGCAGTGTAGTGTCAACTACTGGTCAGGAGTAGCACTGGTTCTACCACCAGCATCAAGTTTCTAGCACTGATGGTGTCAATGTTGAAAGTAGCAGCATCTGTGTGTAGCAAGAGAGCAGTTGCAGAAATAGATATCATTATAGATCCAGTTTGGGTGTGATTTTGGAACTGTTTCCTGGATGACAGTTTCCAAGTGTGGCTTTCCAATCCCTCTGTAGAGTCTGAGGTACCAAAACAGTTTATCATTAAATTCACTTTTAGCTAAAAAAAAAAGAAAAATCCAAGGGAATGAAGAATGGGTATTTAACACACATATTAATCAGAAAGAAGCACTTCCACAACAGCAAAGTAAGATGTTCAAAAATCTGTTCCATAAAAGCCGTGAGAACATATGGAGAAAACATTGTCAAAATTCATAATCTGAGGGATATTTTTTTTGAGGCTTCCTTTTAGTAAAAATAGGGGAGTTTTGTGATATTCGGTCTTATGTTATTTCCATCCCTCTCTCTCTAGCCTCATGGAAGCCTTGAAAAACAACAGCTTTGCACCAAAAATAGGCATGAAAACAAGATGCTTAGGAACCACTGGAGCACAACAGGTTTGGAGCCCTCAAAAAACCTGTACAATTATAGCTATTTGACCTATCTGGCAATTCACTGAGAAAAGCTTTACCCTCGAGTTTGTCTTTATTTCACCTGACTGAGAGCTCAGTCTATGAAAAAAGTCATATCCTTAGATTGTTTCTCAAAAGCATTTGGTGCCTGGCTCAGCGCCTGTGGCTCAACAGGCTAAGGCGCCAGCCACGTACACCTGAGCTGATGGGTTCGAATCCAGCCCAGACCCGCCAAACAACAAGGACGGCTGCAACCAAAAAATGGTCAGGCGTTGTGGCGGGTGCCTGCAGTCCCAGCTACTTGGGAGGCAGAGGCAAGAGACTCGCTTGAGCTCAGGAATTGAAGGTTGCTGTGAGCTGTGATGTCACAGCACTCTATCCAGGGTGACAGCTTGAGGCTCTGTCTCAAAATAAAAAAAGCATTTGGTGGCAATTGTTTGACATTACACCTGTCTGAGGTGGCAGAATGAGTTGGGACTAATTAGAGGCTGACAAAAAAACTTGAAAAAAAAAGAAACTGGGGATAAATTATCCACTGAGGGTTTTGAAAAACTGCAACGTATACCTAGGGACAGGCACGTGCCCAGGAAAAGGGCTAAGAAGGAGCTCATCTCTCACCACTAGCTGTCCTTGAGGCTGTGCACAAGCAGGAAGGGAGAGCTAAGGTAGAGTTCTACAGAGCTGGTGGGCACATGACAGGCATGCTCCAGTACACTCAAAGAGCCCCCTAGTGATGACTTGGAAACCTACTGCTTCAAAGTATTTAAGGAAGATACATTAAATAAAACTGACAGAATTCAAGAATAATAATTGTAAATGATGAAACTTCACTTTCAATAATGCATAGAACAGGCTCGGCACCTGTGGCTCAACGGGCTAAGGCACCAGCCACGTACACCTAAGCTGGCAGGTTCGAATCCAGCCTGGGCCCGCCAAACAACAATGATGGCTGCAACCAAAAAATAGCCAGGCGTTGTGGTGGGCGCCTGTAGTCCCAGCTACTTGGGAGGCGGAGGCAGGAGACTCGCTTAAGCCCAGGAATTGGAGGTTGCTGTGAGCTGTGATGCCACAGCACTCTATCCAGGGTGAAAGCTTGAGGCTCTGTCTCAAATAAATAAATAAATAAATAAATAAATAGTGCATAGAACAACTAGGCAGAAAATTAACAAGAATCAACCCACAGCTCAGTGGTTAGGGCATCAGCCACATACACCGCGGCTGGTGGGTTCAAACCCATCCTGGGCCTGCTAAACAACAATGACAACTACAACCAAAAAATAGCTGTGGTGGGTATCTGTAGTCCCAGCTACTTGGGAGGCTGAGGCAAGAGAATTGCTTGAGCCCAAGAGTTTGAGGTTGCTGTGAGTTATGATATTACTGCACTCTACCAAGGGCAACATAGTGAGACTCTGTCTCAAAAAAAAAAAAAAAATCAATCAAGGAAATGGAAGACTGTCATAAATCAACTACACTTAATAAACATATCTATGGAATACTTCTCCCAGTAACAGTAGAATACACATTCTTTTCAAGTATGCATGGCATATTCTACAGCATCAAGAATATGCTAGGTCATAAAATAAACCTCAATAAATTTATAAAAATTATAGCTGGGCGTTGTGGCGGGTGCCTGTAGTCCCAGCTACTCGGGAGGCTGAGGCAAGAGAATCACCTAAGCCCAGGAGTTGGAGGTTGCTGTGAGCTGTGTGACGCCACGGCACTCTACCAAGGGCAATAAAGTGAGACTCTGTCTCTAAAAAAAAAAAAAAAAAAATTTATAAAAATTGAAATTAAACAAATTATTTTCATTGCCCACAATGCAATAAAATCAGGACTTAATAACAAAAGAAATCTGAGGAATTCCCAAGTATGTGGAGATTAAACAACACACTTCAAAATAGTCAATAAGTCTAAGGAAAAAAATACAGGAGAAATTGGAAAATCATTTGAGGTAGGCAAAAACTAAAACAGCATATTAAAACTAAGGGATGGAGCTAAGTCAGTTCA
>CAUYRH010077733.1:0-18619 GCA_963574655.1 Perodicticus potto
GGCGCCTGTAGTCCCAGCTACTTGGGAGGCGGAGGCAGGAGACTCGCTTGAGCCCAGGAATCGGAGGTTGCTGTGAGCTGTGATGCCACAGCACTCTATCCAGGGTGACAGCTTGAGGCTCTGTCTCAAAAAAAAAAAAAAGAAAAGAAAAAAAAATACACTCTGGAAGGAAATTTGAGACACTAAGAAAAAAGGTTACATACTGGGTTGGTTACACACTATTTATTAAAATGCTTACTTTAATGAGAACTAAGAGAGGAGAGTAGCTTTTCACTGTGTATTATTTTATTTTTTTCTGATTTTACAGCATGGAATGTATTAACTATTCAAAAATGAAATAATTACACAAATTGGAAAATTGAAAACAATTTAAATATTGAAGAACATTGTATCCTTATTACGGAATGTGATACCATCATAATGGTGAAAATACATGTTCCAACTTGTGAAAAGGCCCATGATACCAGAAGTGCAAAAACCAGGTTTTAGAATAAACTACATAAAGTATCTGATAACCAAGGAATGGTTCCAACATATTTCAGGTCATTGAAAGGTATTTCAATTCTTTGGAATAAAAAATGTGGCCATTTAAAATGGAACCCAAAGGATTATGTAACACATATAAAATGTCAACAATATAAGCATATTCACGGTAACATAATATGTATTAAAGTAGGCCAAGAGTGGTGGCTCATGCCTGTAATCCTAGAACTCTGGGAGGCTGAGGCAGGAGGATCCCTTGAGCTCAGGGGTTTAAGACCAGCCTAAGCAAAAGCAAAGCCCCTGTCTCCACCAAAAATAGAAAAAAATTATCTGGGCCTTGTGGTGGGCACCTATAGTCCCAGCTAATTTTTGGGAGACTGAGGCAGAAGGATTGCCTGAACCCAGGAGTTGGAGGTTGCTGTGAGCTAGGCTGACACCATGGCACTCTAGTTGGGCAACAGAGTGAGATTCTGTATCAAAGAGAAAAAAAAGAAAAAGAAAAAGAAAGAGAAATACGGGTAAAAGTAAAATCAGTTGCATTGATGTGGTGGGATGTGTAGCAATTTCTAATTTTAAAAAAATATTGAATATTGCGCAGTGCCTGTGGCTCAAAGGAGTAGGGCGCCAGTCCCATATGCTGGAGGTGGCAGGTTCAAACCCAGCCCCTGCCCAAAACTGCAAAAAAAAAAAAAAAAATATATATATATATATAGAATATTATTATACACAATTATAAAAAGAATTAAAATATTTTAATGATATTTCTGTTAAGAAAAAAAGTGAGTCATGTTGCTGGAGGTAACATTGGCAACAAGGCATGTGAAGAAAAGAGCAGGGGCAAGGTTTAGACTGGGAGCCTTAGGAAGGAGTACTAGGTAGAGCCAGGCAAGACACCCAAGGCCAAATGGGGCAGCAGCAGCGGTAGCCCAGCTGGAGTGGCTGATAAGTGCGGTGATCCAAGTTAACCAGACAAGCAATTTCCCTTAAAAAGCACACAGCAGGCCAGGCACAGTAGCTCATGCCTGTAGTCCTAGCACTCTGGGAGGCCAAGGCGGGTGGATTGCTTGAGCTCAGGAGTTCAAGACTATCCTGAGCAAGAGCAAGACCCTGTCTCTATGAAAAATAGAAAACTTAGGCATGGTAGCAGGGCACCTGTAGTCCCAGCCACTTGAGAGGCTGAAGCAGGAGGATCACTTGAGTTTGAGATTACTGTGAGCCATGATGACACCACTGCACTCTAGCTAAGCCAGGGAGATAGATTTTGATAAATTGCCCCTTATAATTTTGCCCACAGACTGAAGGTATAATTTTATCTTTTTTCTCACAGAACTTCTTGTTCGTTAAAGTCACCACAGATTATATGTAGGGTAGTAATAAAAAGATTTCTAGTCTCTATATTAGAATTATAGACACCGCAAGGTTTAAAGATGTAGAAGAATATGTTGTTCATGAGAAGTGACAAAATTATGTTCCAGGATTTATTGAATATTAATTAGATCTGTCTTAGGGTTATACTTTCTCCACCGAATCTCTCAAGAACGCTATGTAACTTTTCTTTCGTGATTCCAGACGTTTCCATTGTTAACAGGGTGACAGCAGCAGGTTGTTGGGAAATCAAGGACATATCAGCTCATATCCAGGCTCTACCCTTTAACTAGCCATATCATCTTTTAGAATTTATTTATTCTATAAACTACCATTTTTTAAACTAGTAAATGGGGGTAACAAACATCATTTTACAAAATAAAAATATACGGTATGTTAATGATCATTTGCTTTTGAGTGTATTGTGATATAAAATATGCACAATAAAAATGATGAACCACAGACAAGTACTTCCTGTAGGACTGTGGTGCCAGCATAGGCCTTTACAAAAAGGACACAAGGACTTGTGCTCAGTTTTCTCCTATGACTTTGCCTTCACAGGCCACTCCCAGCACAGTGCTGAAGTCTGTGTACGAGCACATACTTGGCCTCTGAACCTCACTGTGTAGCAGTGCTCAGATGTGGGGTGGTCACTGGTTCTCAGCAGTCGGTACTTGGTACAAGCATGAATGTTCTGAACCTTTCACATGTTCTAGCTACAGGCTATATTGATTATTATATTAATATAGTCTTCAGTTCATTAAATATATTCATCGGATATCTTCTATTAGGGCACCATAGTGGGTCATATAGAGATGTTTAGAACAAGTTTTTTGTTCTCACAAGATTTAAAATAGAGTTTGAGTATCATTGAGTGATATTGCAAGCTAACATGTGATAGACAAATGTACTACCAGAGTTCAGAGAAAGAAAACTTATTTCTGGCAACTGCTAGAACTTAGCCAGTGTCAGGGGGGACATTTTATAAACCAGTTTTTTTTTTCTTCTGTCAAAAAAACTTTATTAACTAGAAATTAATTAATAATTTTTAGCAAGTCATAGTGAAAAGAAGTTTCAATTGCCTTCATGAAAGTTACTTTGTTGCAAAGTGTGAAATTCCCAATCTCCATTAATTTCAATCAAACTTTATTAACTAGAAAGTAATAATTTTCAGGAAGTCATACTGTAAAGAAGCTTCTATTGTCTTTATAAAAGTTACTTTGCTATACAGTGTGAAATTCTCAATGTCCATTAATTGAATTTATTATTATTATTTTTTATTTTAGGTTAATATGAGGGTACAAATGCTTAGGTTACATTATTTTAATTTCTTCCCCCCCCTTCTTTTTTTTTTTTTTTTTTTTGCAGTTTTTTGTTTTTTTTGGCTGGGGCTGGGTTTGAACCCGCCACCTTCAGCATATGAGGCCTGCACCCTACTCCTTTGAGCCAGAGGTGTTGCCCTATTTCAATTTCTCAGGTAAAGTTCAAGTTGTAGTTGAGCCCTTCACCCAGGGGGCATACTGAACACCCTCACATTGTGAGACCCTGCCAATCACCCACCCTCCTGCCTTCTCACCGGTTCTTTCTCTCCTCTCCCCTCCTTAGACCATAGTTATGTTTTTCTTTTGTGTGGGCTTATAGTTATTTATATATTGGATTCATATCAGTATTGAGTTCATGGAATACTTCCCCCCCATTCTTGTGATACTTTACTAAGAAGAACATGCATAAACCACAAATTTTAATCACTATGGTAGGAGAGTTATGAAACTCACCTGTCATTTCAAAAGTGTCACTGGGAAAATAAATTTTTATCTTAAAATAAAACAAAATCTCATGTGCACAAATGAGGTAGAACCCATGGTCTAACTCTAAAAGGCAGAGAACCCGAAAGACTTTTATCCAGCCTAAAAAAACACAAAAACAGTGTCTTCAAGTCTCTCAGCTTTTAATTTGAGGGTAACCTTGGGAGAGGTATGTAGACCTAGAATTATTTTACTGTTAGACACATTATTCTGACAGCATGTCTTTGTTTAAATGGCAACTGGGAAGTTCAAAAGAACATTTATATGTTTTATATAGAAAGCACATGAGGTTAAGGTCTAAACTGGTATATCTGTCATTTCTATTTGCCTCTGTCAAAATCCACTGACTGCTTTTGTGGCAGGTCACACAGAGCACAGACGAGTGACTTCGAAAACAATGGGCCTCCTTCAAGACACTTGTGAGTATTAAGGACTCCAGGCAAATCAATGGAGAAAATAAATTACAATTACTCAGGATTTAGAAGGCACTTATCATAAAATTATTGTGCCTAAGACAATAAACATACTACATAGTTTTATAGTAGTTACAATCTTAGAATGCTTAGTTCTTTTTAAGGGGCATAAAGCTTATAAATCTTCAGAAAGTTCTCTGCTCTGCCCTGTAC
The DNA here is from genome assembly GCA_963574655.1 of Perodicticus potto. NCBI lineage: Eukaryota > Metazoa > Chordata > Mammalia > Primates > Lorisidae > Perodicticus > Perodicticus potto. Next base: position 4,280 of record CAUYRH010077733.1, read on the forward strand.
ATTAAAAATTTATTTAAAGTAGAAGACAAGCAGAGATATTAACTGTGTTGGAGATGAAGAGTTTAGCATAGACAGAAGAGTTCAGCATAGACATCCCTTACTCTGTTCAGATAGCCTGAGTTCCCTTTTGAAAACAAGGAGATGAATAATCGTTTTAAATACATAGCAAGGAGGCAAAGGGAATCAGAAGACTTATCTAAGTCTTACCCCTAAGATGTTTGGGAACTCCATACATGGGGCTCCCTTGCTTTTCACTGAAATTTGAGTGTGAGTCATGAAAGGATGAAGTGGTAAGAAAGCACATAGCAGGTGCACCTTCATGGCTATGGCTTTGACAAGCCTAATTATACAGGGCCAAATCACCATCCCAGGAGAGTCAAGATGACATCATTGAGCCTTTGGGCTTGCATGGCAGCATGGAAGGGTGGCCACCATAGGCCAAGAGAGGCTACAAGCTTTCCTGTGCCTTCTAAGGCAGATGCACGTTTAAGCATTGATTACTGAGTCCAAAGTAGTAACACAATACAGGCCTACTCTTACTATTCCCATCTCAGCTCCTCAGAGAGAACTTCCCCCATCTTCCAGACTAATTGATTGAGTGATCTCTGTTCCTCAACTGACCACTCTCTGGAGTCTCCGCATTCTACCATGCTTTTAAATTTTTTCATAGTATTTCTAACATTTTTACTTGTTTATTTTTCTCTCTCTTTTCCATTAGCATGAAAACTCCATGATGGCAGGAATTCTGTGTCATCATGTATTCAATTTCAATTTTACTTTATTTCCTTTGACAAAAGGAAAATAACATGATAGCCCTATATCCATGTCATTAATAAACATTATTTGAATGGCTACACAATACACTCTGAAGTTTTCTATTCCATTATTTTATTATTATTTTATCTGGAGACATTTTAGAGTATTTCTTCTATTTTTAACAATGTTTTGAGGAACACCTATGTCCACCAAACTTTACTGTATTTTACATTATATTTTGGGACAGACTAGGTGATTGAATGGTAAGAATGTTTTACAGGCTACTAGTCTATGTCTGTAGGTTGATTTTTTAATCTTGCAGCAATATGCACTCTGAGTAGTATGGCATCAACAGTCTAACTTGCTATATCCTCACCAGCAATAAATACTTTCATTAAAATATTTATCTGATATTTTTGATATGTGAAAATGGTAACTTAATGCAGTTGTTTGCATTTCTTTAATCACATGTTTACCTAAGAGTATAGTTATGGGGGAAATAAAGTAGATACATGCTTAGCACATATTATACACTTCATGGCTGCTGACTGTAATTAGGAATATTATTATTTTGAAATAGAAAATAATAAACATAACTATTTCTTGGACCCAGAGATACTACTGCACCATCAGTGATTGTGATGTTGAAGATCTGTGCAGCTAGTGATCAGACAGAGTGAAATGAAAGAAAAGGCTCAGGGGCTTTCTTGAAAACATCTCTGATGTCAGGTTCATTTGTTCCGTTGTCTCTTTCCCATTTGCCTTGATGAGCCCTCCTGGGGATGTGACTACCTTCCATAGGAACCTGTTCATGAAGCTGGCTTCTGGGAAGCTTTCACAAGGAAATCATTTTCTTATGTGTTGTTCTCAGCGGACTGACCCGGCAGATACAGCCACAGCTTCTGCTGTGATTTCTTTACCTCTCCCTTGTGGGTCTAGATCAGTGATTTTCAACCAGTGTGCTGGAGCATACTAGTGTTCCATGAAGAAGACCTTAGGTGTGCCATGAAAAAAAAAATTTTTTTTTTTTTGAGACAGACTCCCCCTTTGTTGCCTTTTATAGAGTGCCATGGTGTCATAGCCCACAGCAACCTCAAACTTTTGGACTCAAGTGATCCTCTTGCTTCAGTTTTTCACTTTTAGTAGAGACAGAGTCTCACTCTGCTCACTAGGCTGCTCTCCAACTCGTGAGCTCAAGCGATCTACCTGCCTCAGCCTCCCAGAGTGCTAGGATTACAGGTGTGAGCCACTGCATCTGGCCGCCATGAACATTTTTAAAGATTATTAAATTATTTTCAAGAGAAGTTCAAAGTACCGTAAATATATTCTTTTTTTTAAACTTTTTTTTTTTAATCAACATAATTTAAGTGTGCTGTGGAAGTTTAACTACAGGTTCAAGAGTGCCGTGAGATATAAAAGGTTGAAAAATCACTGGCCTGGGTACCTTCCTGGGTGGCCCGCCATGCTTCTATTGCTCTAACATTGCCTGTCTGTGGGAGGTCAAGTGTGACTTCCCTCACTTTCCAAGGATATGAGCAATGTCATTTTGGAGAAAAATTTATGCCTCAATCCTGCAAAGTTTTCTTTATATTACCATAATTACAATAATATTGTCATAACATAATGTTATTATATTATTCTTGAAGTATCAGCTATAGTTTTCTCCCAGTGTTTCTTACAATTAGACTTTTAATCATTGTAGAACATTTTTAGAAGTTAAATCTCTAATAAAAAAAGATATAACAGTAGACATAAATGAAAGTAGTGTTGGCAGGGACAATGGTGAACTATTTCTCTAGCTTTCTGTTTCCTTAGCTAAAGTTCTACAATTATCCAGGTCTAAAAGAATTTTAGGGTTTTAAGGCAGACCTATAGCTCCAGTTCACAAATAACTTTAGCAACACAGAAATGATTATTTATTGTCCTTCTCAGGACTACCTAAAATTTTAAGAATCAGTAGTGATTTTATTTCTTATTTTCTTACCTAAATTAGTATACACCAGATCAACGAACTGTATTTAATCTGTTTTTATTTTTTAGTGTCTACCTGGATGGCAGTTGGTGGATACTCTCAAAGTGGCAGACCACATCGCCAAGTAAGTAGACAGGATCTGAAACATTGTTCTCCCTACTCCCCCCAAACTACCACATAGTCATTTGACTGTAGGGAACACTTTTACTACCTTCTGATAGTTTTATTCAAGTGTGAAGGTTTTTTTATTGAGACAGAATTTTACTCTGTTGCCTTCGGTAGAATGCCATGGGGTCATAGTTCACTGCAACCTCAAACTCTTGGGCTTGAGTGATCCTCCTGACTCAGCCTCCCTCAGCAGGGACTACAGGTGCCTGCGACAACACTCAACTGTTTTTAGAGACAGGGTCTTGCTTTGCTCAGGCTGGTCTTGACCTCCTGAGCTCAAGTGATCCTCTAGCCTTGGCTACCAAGAGTGCTAGGATTATAGGCATGTCCCACCGAGCCCAGAAGTCAAGTGTGAAGTTTTAAAAAGATTCTTTTGAAATCACTAATTGAGGTGATTTGAAGACTTTGACTCGTGACATTTTTTTTTTTTATAGCAGGTGAAATAGGGAGAGATTTGTTAAAAGATACAAAAATTACAGTTAAATAGGAGGAATAATTCCCAATGTTCTGTTTTTGATTTTTATTTATGTGGTGTATTCTATTTATAGATTTACATATGTTGAACCAACCTTGTAACCCTGGGATAAAACCAATTTGATCATGGTGTACTACTTTTTTGATGTGTCGTTGAATTCTGTTTGCTAGGATTTTATTGAATATTTTTGCATCTGTATTCATTAATGATATTGGTCTATAGCTTTCTTTCTCTGTTGGGTCTTTTCCTTGTTTGGGGATCAGGGTGAATTCCTAGTGTTCTGGAGCAGCAGTCCCCAAACTTTTTGGCACCCAGGACCGGTTTTATGGAAGACAATTTTTCTGTGGACTGGGGTGGTGGTGGAAGGTTTGGGATGTTTGAAGCACATTACATTTGTTGTGTAATATACATTGCATTGCAATATACATTACATTGCAATATACAATGAAATGGTTATACTGCCACTATAATGCAGGATCAGCGGGAGCCTGGAGCTTATTTTCCTGCATCTAGACCAGGGGTCCTCAAACTTTTTAAACAGGGGGCCAGTTCACTATCCCTCAGACTGTTTGAGGGCTGGACTATAGTTTAAAAAAAAAACACTATGAACAAATTCCTATGCACACTGCACGTATCTTATTTTGAAGTAAAAAAACAAAATGAGGGTGGCACCTGTGGCTCAAAGGAGTAGGGTGCTGGCCCCATATACGGGAGGTGGTGGGTTCAAACCCAGCCCCAGCCAAAAACTGCAAACAAACAAACAAACAAACAACAACAACAAAAAGGGAACAAATATAAATACAATATTTAAAATGAAAAAAAAGCCCCATCTGCAAAAAAAAAAAGACCTCCTAACTTCAGAAGAAAATGGCCCCCCTTAACCACAAAAAACGGCCCTATTAACTGCAAAATAAAAAAAAAATAGACCTCCTAACTTCAAAAAAAAAAAAGAAATTAATCCTAACTTGTTCTTACCTTGGTCCTCAGGCAGCAGCAGGCTCTGCACAGGCAAGCTTGTGACTATTCTGATCAAGAGTCTTAGTCTCACCCCAGACTAAGAGGATGAGATGAGAGAGAGAGAGAAGGAGGGGAGTCGGAGAGTGCAGGGCACATTCCACACAAACACACTGCAGCCCGGGACCAGTCGGCTGCTAAGCAGGACAGGTAGCAGCATCAAAAACACCCCATGGGCCGGATAAATGTCCTCGGCAGGCCGCATGTGGCCTATGGGCTGTAGTTTGAGGACCCCTGATCTAGATGGTCCCAAATTTGCAGCTGTTCCCTGCACCAGCATTACCACCTCAGCTCCACCTCAGATCATCAGGCATTAGGTTCTCATGAGGAGCAGCAACCTAGGTCCCTCACATGCACAGTTTACAACAGAGTTCATGCTCCTATGAGAATCTAATGTTGCTGCTGATCTGACAGGAGGTGGAGCTCAGGAGATGTGAGTGATGGGGAGCGGCAGTAAACACAGATGAAACTTCCTTTACTTGCCTGCTGCTCAGCTTCTGCTGTGCCGCCCAGTTCCTAACAGGCCATGGCCCAGTATTGTCTGCACACTGGGGGTTGCAGACTGCAGTTCTATAACACTGCGGGTGGACTATAGGTAATAATAATATCTAGTTTCAAATAGTTAGAAGGAGAATAGTCATTGTTCCTAACATGAAGAAATGATAAATGTTTGAGATGATGGGTGTGCTAATTACCCTGATCTTATCACTATACATTATATGTATGAAAACAACACTATGTACACTGTGAATATATATAATTATTATTTGCTGATTAAAAAATAACATTTTAAAAAAGTTGGGCATATTCAGTGACAAGGCACACTTAGATCTTCTGTGAATGTTCAATCTGGGGAACCAAGTCCCAGCCCCGTCAGGTGGGTGAGTCGGCTGTTTGGCACTGCTCCCCGGTTTTAGACATTTCAGATTCTGGAAAGATTGTTCACAGCTGGTATCTGATAATCCTCAATATTTATTCTCCTGTGTTCACTGTTTTCAAGGCACAAATCAGCATATTTTGTTTTCCTAAATTTCACCCACTTTTTTATGGTTTCCTTTTTTAGCTCATGGGAGAAAGAATGGGATTTCTCCTAAGAGATGGTATTTGCCATCCCCCTGGGTCTGTGGTACTGCCTCTGTAAACATCATTGCAGAGCAGGCTACATGCTGACATTTCTCAAACGTTTGTGGAGCACCTAATATAGGTATGTTCAGGGGCAGGTGGTTCTGGGGAAGGTAGACATTAAGATGAAAAAGACAGAGTTTCTGTTCTTTAGGGCACAGCAAAGACGCTCTCTGCCTTTTCTCTGCTCTCTTCCTACCCTGAAGTCATGTCCTTGGACTTCTTTGCTTTGGTTGCCATATACATTCTGCTTTATCTGCTAGTTGTAAATCCGGCCTGTGATGGGGTCTTCTGCCCCGTCCAGATGTCACTGTCCCCGCTTCCACTGCGGCCAGCCTCCATTTCCTTCCATCCTGACTTAGGTCGACTCTCCTTGGCTTTTCCTGCAAACAGACTGACCTACCTTTTCTTTCCTTCTTTCCTTACCTTTAAACAGACAGGAGCACCCTTTTCTTCTGCCTGGGAGTTTACTCTGTTAGATACCTGGTTCTTTTCAACTTGGTTTTTCCATGAGAAAAACTCTGGATAGCTGTCAGAAGACCTGGACTGTGGTCCTGGTTTACCTTCCCCAGCCTGTCACCAAATCATTTGGGGTCATTTTTTATCTGCAAGCTACAGATCATGTATTTAGGATTCCTCTAGTCTTAACTTTTCATAATGCTCAACTGCCTGCATGTGTTGGGAAATGTAAAGAATAAGTGTGAGGCAGCACCTGTAGCTCAGTGGGTAGGGCGCTGGCCACATACACCAAGGCTGGCCAGTTGGAACCCTGCCCAGGCCAGCTAAAACCATAATGACAACTACAACCAAAAAATAGCTGGGTATTGTGGTGGGTGCCTGTAGTCCCAGCTACTTGGGAGGCTGAGGCAAGAGAATTGTTTAAGCTCAAGAGTAGGAGGTTGCTGTGAGTTATGACTACACAGCGCTCTATCCAGGGTAACAGCTTGAGACTTTGTCTAAAAAAAAAAAAAAAAAAAAAGAATAAGTGTGGTTAAAACTGTTGATAGAATGTTTGCAAAAAGAAAGAACCTCCTCAAACACATCCATTCCCCGAAGTCTGTCTTCCTACTTACCAGCTGCTCCAGTGAGTGTACATATTTATGGAAATATCGCTTGTGGTGGAAAAAAGCCTTTGAGATGAAGCTACTCATTCTAACCATTGACAAAAATCCTCCTCGCTTTGACAAAAAGAAAGATTTGTTTTTTTTGAGTCTGGTCTGGCTCCGTTGCCTGGGCTAGAGTGCAGTGGTGTCATCATAGCTCACTGCAACCACCAACTCCTGGGCTCAAGTGATCCTCTTTACTCAGCCTCTTGAGTAGCTGAGACTACAGGTGTTAGCCACCATGCCTATTTTTTAGGGTTTTTAATTGAGAAGGAATTGCACTGTGTTATACAGGCTGATCTCAACTCCTTGCCACGAATGATTCTCCTGCCTTGGCCTCCCAAAATGCTGGGATTACTGGAGTGAGCCACTGTACCTGGCAAGGAGAACAATTTTAAAGGTTGTTAGTCTAGGATTTATGTGATGGTTCTACCAGAGTATTTTTTGATAAAAGAACTTTTGCTATTTTTTATTTTGAAATAATTTCAAACATACAAAAAATTTCAAGAATAGTACAAAGAACTCCCCTGTACCTTTTTCATGGTGGTACCTTTTCCACTGTTACCATTTCACCTCATTTGCCTTTTCATTCTCTTTATATACAGACTTTTAATAACACTTTAATGAAATGACTATTTTTAATAAAGAAAAGGTGACAATAATACATGTATTATAAAAAGTCTTAACTATGTAAAATAAAATTTATGACTTGAAATTTATTTCTTTCTATACTTTCCATTCATGGCTGATATTGATGACTCTATTAGTTTGTGTGTGAATGTTTGTGGCAAGTCACGGGGAATGCCAGCCATCATTAACTTGAGACGTCACAAGTCATTAATTTGGAATCTGACAAATAACTTCATGGGAACATATTTTGGATAACTCCTAAATAAGATGTTTGTATTTTACTGTTTTATTTTACATATACAGGGGGGCCATAAAGTTCGTGTGTGATTTAAACCTATTTTAAATTGCACACAAACTATTTTAAATTGCACACACACTTGATGGCCACCTTGTATTTTGTAGAACAGACTGACCTACCCTTGCAACAGAGCATGACCCTGACTCAAAAACACAAAAACAAAACAAAATCTTTCTTCTTGTCAAAGTGAGGAGGATTTTTGTCAATGGTTAGAATGAACAGTTTCTTCTCAATGGTTTCTTTCCACCAGAGGCCATGTTTCTACAGGTATATAATGTGTGTTGAGATGAAAATTATAATCTAGTCATATTTTGTGTACACATATGATATCTATTCCTGAAAATTCATTAAGAGCCATAAAGGACTTTAAAGATTTGTTTTCTATTAACCAGCATTGGCTGAGAATAAGAAAGCATTTGGGTCGGAAATTTAAAAAGGCAGCTTTCTATATAATTTTTACTTTCAACTATTTCTCCTTTATTGCCATGCTTAAATCTTTACACAAAAATTTTATTGTAATTGTCAACAGTATGCACTAACCTCATTGTACTAGACCGTAAAAAATAACAGTACAATTATGTGGATCCATGCTCCTAAGTATATATTTCATCAAAAATTATTTTTTATCAATATGTTTTTTAAAATTAAAAAAAAATTTTTTTAATAGGGACCTTACTTTTTTTTTTTGAGAGAGAGGGTCTCAAGCTTTTGCACTGGGTAAAGTGCCATGCATCATAGCTCACAGCAATCTCCAACTCTTGGGCTCATGTGATCCTCTTGCCTCAGTTTTTCTATTTTTAATACAGACGGTGTCTCAATTTTGCTCAGGCTGGTCTTGAACTTGTGAGCTCAAGCAATCCCCTTGGCCTCCCAGAGTGCTAGGATTACAGGTGTGAGCCACCACGCTTGGCCAACCTTACTTTTTTTAATTTCAAAATACTATGGGGTGTACAAATGTTTTTGGTTGCATGTATTGATTTGTTATGCTTGAGTAAGGGTTATAAGTGTGCCCACCACTCAGAAACAGTGTTCATTGTACCCGTTAGGTAGGTTTTTGCCCATCCCCTCACCCCCTTCTTGATTTCCACTGAGTTTTACTTCCCTCTGTGCTCATCGGTTAGTTGCAATTTTATAGTGAGTACATGCCAACCAATTATCAAAATAAGTGCCACAAATCTCCATATCACATTAAGGGTGTTGACCCAGGTTCATCAACAAAAGAGAAACTCACTGTGAGAAATTTAAGGATTATTTGAATGTTATCTCAAACAAGCTAAAGCTTGGCCAAGCACTTGAAAAGGAAGATTTGTTCTATCAAGGACTTCTCAAATGTATTTGGCTATTTTAATGCTTAAAGAGAATGCCTCTAAAATGGCCTTTATCACTTGGAGAGCTAATGTAAGACCAGTGTTACCACCATCGCACATACAACGGCTTACTAGGAAAGCAAGCTGGATCTAAAACAAAAATTCGCACTTTTAAGCAAAACAATTCAGACACATTTATAAGGGATTTATTTTTAATTGCCCACACATCTTTTTTTATCAGATGACTGATTATTTTTACTTTATAATGTAAAAAAAAAGTTGAAAATGCAGGTATTATACAGTGAGTCAATTTCTTTTTTCTTTGTAATTGCCACAAATTATGTGTCGAAGCCCACATTTAAAATCTCAGATGCTATAAACTTTAGGATGTGAACAGCTGGAGATGAAAGGCATATGCACCACTTTCTGCCAGAGAAGCCAGCACTATAATTGCAGTTATTGTTTCCATCATGTGCTGTAAATAGTTTCCTGCTTATGAAATGACTTCTGGTATTCAGTTCTAACCCCACGGGAGCACATATAAAGGATATATGTGAAAGCCCATCCTTGTACAGAAACAAATATTAGCAGCTCACTTTAAAAATGAGCTGTAGCCCAGTTAATAGCTAGTCAGACATGCTGTTATAATGGATAAAAAAAACTTATTCAAAGAGTAAATAGGTGTATGGGTAACTAGATTGAATATTCTTGATTCTAGAAAATGCTTGAATTTTCTAGCATTGTACACATGTTCCAGTGCCCAGTGGCCCTAAAAGAAAATGGCATTTGGGCCAGGCGCAGTGGCTCCCACCTGTAATCCAAGGCAGGTGGATCACCTGAGCTCAGGAGTTCGAGACCAGCCTGAGCAAGAACAAGATCCCATTTCTACTAAAAATAGAAAAACTAGCTAAGCTTTGTGGTGGGAGCCTATAGTCCCAGGAGTTTGAGGTTGCTGTGAACTATGCTCCCACGGCACTCTACCCAGGGTGATAGAGTGAGACTTTGTTTTTTGTTTTTTTTTTTCTTAAAAGAACAATGGCTTTGATTCTGATTCAAACTCATTCCGAGGGATGACAAATACATACTTGGTTTCAAATATAAACTTCTAGAGAGCAGAATTCATTTTTTTTTGTATGTTCCATTCCACAATAATTATACCATAGTGCCAAGTTAAAACAAAGGATAGAAACCACTATTATAGCACTAGCATGAGAATATTGTGAGCAAGGAGTGTACATTTCTGAAATGGGATTCTAATATGACATAAAAGAACTTCAAACTTCATATCACACTTAAACTATTTATTGTTGAGCTCTCTTTCAAATGGAAGAAAACCAGAAAAGAGACTAACAGTAAGAACAAGACAAATAGGGTGGCACTTTTAGCTCAGTGAGTAGGGTGCCAGCCACATACACCGAGGGTGGAAGGTTCGAGCCCAGCCTTGGCCTGCTAAACAACGACAACTGCAACAAAAAAATAGCCAGGTGTTGTGGTGGGTGCCTGTAGTCCCAGCTACTTGGGAGGCGGAGGCAAGAGTTTGAAGATGCTGTGAGCTGTGATGCCACAGCATTCTACCAAGGGCAACACAGTGAGACTCTCAAAAAAGTAAATAAGACAGATAAAACCAAAACCTTGGCTATATATTAAATATTAATGTGGAAATTCAGTGTGAGGGCTATTGCAAAAGATGCCTCTCTCTATAGGAAATGGCATAAGGGCCCCTTGAGCTACCAACAGCTGTTCAGAAAATGGAAGCTACAACATGTATCACTATGATGCTGTATTTGTGGAATTAATAAAATTAAGAGAAAATTTTATACTTTCTAGCTGCAATTCATTTAGAAGAGTTTGAGTCAGTTTTAAATTTTAAAGTGGTTACAACTTTGCTCTTCAGCTAATCAGCTTCTGTCTGCAGCATGGGGACATCTAATTTTCAAACTGAGATACAAACTGTCCCTTTACATTTTATTAAAATCAATATACATAAAATTGTTCTTCTAGGTGGGACCTGTGGCTCAGAGGAGTAGGGTGCCGGCCCCATATACTGGAGGTGGCAGGTTCAAACCTGGTCCCTGGCCCAAAACTACAAAAAGAAAAAAAAATTATTCTTCTAGTGTTGGGAAAATACAAGAAGAATCTTCAAGGACTATGAAACATCAGAATTCAGAAAATTTTCAAGAGCTATATATTATATACAATGGAAAAATTGCTTCTATAGACCGGCTAACTTAACATTCGAAGTATTTAGGTATTAAGAAAAAGAAAGGGATAAAAGTTGGAGGTTGTAGTTAAGAGATTCCAACACATGTGAGTAATGTCCACAGAAAACTAGGTTATGAGGAAAAAGAGGCACAGCTGACAGGGCTTCCTAGATTTAGGAAGGTGTTTCAAATAAATACAAATGGTTATTTGGAGGCAGCCATTCCAGGAAACATAAAACTATCCATTCAGCAAGCTATAGAGTAGGTCTTTTACTATAAATGTTTTACTGTTGTCTGTTGGTTATTTTTTTATAATGGAAGGCAATGGAACATTCGAAATATCTTTGTAACCAACTTTGCTGTAGTGTCCCATTATATGTTCCAACTAAGCTGAAATTGGGTTAAATAAAGAAACATACTTTCAGTGGGCTATTATTTTATGTTCTAATGTTGTAGAACTGTCAATAAGGATAATGTTTGCTGGTTTAGGCAAGAATGGAAGTGTTCCAACTGTAAAGGTGCTGCCCAAGGCTTGTGGCAGCAAGAGATTTGGTCAGCTTATTTGTATGGTCCGTGACAGTGAGACACTGTGTCTTCCTGAGAGGCAATAATGGCTCTATTAAACAAAAGAGCTCTCAGGTCAAATCTGTGATTGTATCCAACCCCAAAAAATGTGGTCATGACTTTAATTAATGATGTGGTTTAATAGCTGCTTCTCATGGACAGGGATTAGGTAAGGGTGCTCTTTCCAAAAGCTAACAAGTATGGTTAGTCAGCCTTTCTTAGTTACATTTTCTGCTTTTGCAGAGAAATGACAGAGTGAAAGAAAAAATAATACACCCACATGTTAAAATCAAGAGAACCATTGATTGATTTTGCAATGGCTGGATAACATATTTATCAGCCTGGTCACATTCAGCCACCAAGGTCGTGTCCATAAGATTATGAAGCAGGGATTTCTGAGTAGTTCCCCGGGGAAGGGACCTCAAAGGATAAGAATGGCCTTGATTCCTCAAAGTGCTTTCTATCAATCCTGGATTCTGGTTAAATTTTTAATTTCATTGGGGGAAATTTTGAGTTGTTTTGTTTTGAAAACCTCTCAAGGATACTTCAACGAGCCTTATAGAATACTTTTATTAATAATCCCAAAGACAAAAGAATTAAGAGCATTAGGAGTGTGGATAAAATTCAAGGCTATCTGTCAAAGCCATTTATAAACTGTAACATCTGTTAACAAGTGAAAAGCAATGATTATTGAAATATCTGTACATCGTTTTAAGGTTAGTTCCAATAAAGCCAGGTTCAACCCCAACCAAAAAGAGAGAACAACAGAGGTCTACCAATGCAAGTCATTAATTAAGCAGCTGGGCTAGCCATGCAATGCACTTGGTCCCGTATGGTAGGTAACTCCAATAGATCCCTATCAAAAGTCCAAACCAAAGTCATATTACTTGTTTCAGTCCCTGAATGGATTCACAATAGTGAAGCACTAAAGCAAGATGACATTCATTTTGCTAATATTTATTGAGCTGTTGCTATATGGCAGCCTCTGAAAATACAAAAAGAATCAAGACACAATATGGGCTCTAAAAGATTTTGCAGCCTAGTGAGAGTGAAAAATGTACCAATGAGTGGTGAGATGAGGAAGGACCATTCCAGTGAAGAGGGGATGTCAGAGCTGGATGCTGGGGAACAAGCCAAGGCAATACAATGAGTGATGAAAACTCCTCTTTTCTGTTTTTTTGGGACAAAGTCTCACACTGTGGCTCTGGGTAAAGTGCCATGGTGTCATCAAAGCTCACAGCAACCTCAAACTCTTGGGCTCAAGCAATCCTCTTGCTTCAGCTTCCTGAGGAGCTGGGACTCTGGGTGTCAGCCACAATGCCTGGCTAGTTTTTCTATTTTTAGTAGAGATGGGGTCTCACTTTTGCTCAGGCTGGTCTCAAACTCCTGAGCTCAGGCAATCCACCTGCCTTGGCCTCCCAGAGTGCTAGGATTACAGGTGTGAGCCCCAGCACCTGGCCTGAACACTCCTTCAAGAAGACTGAGGCAGAAGAGAAAGCACCATGGCTATAGGGTAGACAAAGGTCTTATGGGGGATATTTTTCCACCTTTTTTTTTTTTTTAAGATTTTAAAGCAATTTTTTCATATGTCTAGTTGAGGGATGCAGAATGAAACAAGAAGGGTGAGGGAAAGAGAGGGAATAAATAGTTGATGCAAAAAGATCATGGAGTAGATGACAAAGTGCTGGACAGACACAAATTATTAAATTTAAATTCTTTCGTGCCCTAAGAAATATCGAGATCTACATGTTTTTTGCTGACCAATGTTTCCAAAATGCAATTTCAAACTGAATTCTCAATAACCCGAAACATTTTGAATCAAAAGAGGTTTGTGTATTTCTAATTTATCATCAGTTCTAATCAATAAACACAAAACAACATATTATTTTGAAGGAGACAAATGACATCCTGAATGACATTAAGTGTGACTCTTTTAGATGTCATAAAATAATTTACATAATCTTAATGTTACGGTTTTGCCAAATGTAGTTCAAGGACGTTGCTGACTTTTCTCTAAGGAAGAATATTTTCAAAGCTGAATCATAAATTACACATTGCACCCTGACAAAATTACCGTTTCATGACATTTGCATCAAATCCATTATCTCCTGTTCTGTTGCCTAGTTACTAGAATTCTGAAGTTCGAGGGGTTTTTAGATGGTTACTGAAATTTCAAACAGAATTTCAGTTATGCAGTGTACAGAAAGAGGCACTTTTGTACACCACTGTTTACTTAAATTTGCAATGGAAATATCTTTGCCTGCAAGGGCTCAGACTGGCTAAGTTTTGGAGAAGAGCGGACCAATCCTTAATGGAGGACATTTGACATTACAGATCAAGTCACACTAAATTCATACTAGTTTTATTTTTGTTTCAGTTTTGCTATGGATGTGGAGAAGAGAAAATCTTTTGTCTTTTTTTGAGACAGACTTTGTCACCTCGGGAGAGTGTACCATAGCTCAGAGCAACCTCAAACCCTTGGGCTCAAGCGATCCTCTTGCCTTAGCCTCCCTTAGCGATCCTCTTAACAGACTACAGGTGCCGGTCTCTAGTTTTTTTAGAGATGGGGTCTCTCTCTTGCTCAGTCTGTTCTTGAACTCCTGAGCTCAGGCAATCCACCCACCTCCAGGGGTGAGCCACAGTGCCCAGTAATTTGCTGTGGCTGTTGTAACAAAGTATCACAGACTGGGTGGCAGACTTGGCTTAAATTTCTGTTTTTTAAACTACCCA
>CAUYRH010077740.1:0-14169 GCA_963574655.1 Perodicticus potto
GAGCTGGCGGGTTCGAATCCAGCCTGGGCCCGCCAAACAACAATGACGGCTGCAACCAAAAAATGGCCGGGCATTGTGGCGGGCGCCTGTAGTCCCAGCTACTTGGGAGGCGGAGGCAAGAGACTCACTTGAGCCCAGGAAATGGAGGTTGCTGTGAGCTGCGATGCCACAGCACTCTATCCAGGGTGACAGCTTGAGGCTCTGTCTCAAAAAAAAAAAAAAATAGGTCAGGCAAGGGAGATTAGGATGAGCTTTCATTCATTTTCTCCTCTGTTCTGTTTGGTTGTCAGAGGACACTTGAACCCCCTCCATTCTCCTGCAGGTTTTGCCAGGCCAAGGCTGTCACAGCTGACAGGTCCTATGTGTGTTGACGGAGATGCAGCTGTGACCCTCATAGTCCACAGAAGCCACCTGCAGCCTGTTCCATTAGGTTCCCCACAACTTGTGCTTTGATGCCTGCTCCCCAGACAAACAAAACTGGGGTGGAGTGGGGCCACCCAACAAGGCCTGTACCACTGTGGGAGGATACCATGAACCTTGCATGCAGTAATAAGTGCCAGCATCCTCAGCCTGCACCCTACTGATCTTCAGTGTGAAATCTGTCCCTGATCCACTGCCACTGAACCTGTCTGGGAACCCAGAGTCCAGGTTGGAAACCTTATAGATCAAGCGACATACAGACTGGCCTGGCTTCTGCACAAACCAATACAAATAAGTGTTTCCATCAGTGGAGAGAAGACTCTGATTAGACCTGCAGGAGATGGAGGCCGGCTCTCCAGGGGTGATGGGCAGGGAGAGTGGGGTCTGGGTCAACCCAATATCCCCACTGGATCCTGAAAAAGGAAGTGAGAAGTGAATCTTAATTTCCTTCTATTTATTTCTTCCAGGGTAAATCAATTTTTGTCATTTTGAATCAGATCTAAAAATAGCACATTTTGAAACTAACAGATATTTCCAAGTCACAAAGGAACCTCTAGAAATCACATGTAGGATCCACTATCCCCCTCAGTCTAAATCAGAATCTACCTCAGAGCAGGGGAATCTTCTGGAATCTTCCTCACTTTCTCAGATCTGAACCTCATATGCCCCATCCTGGGGGACAAGATGTGCACATCTAACAGGTGGACAGAGCACATATGGGAGGCAGTGGGCCCTGAGCTCCCCTCCCACCCCATTCTCCCTCCTCATCTCCTTCTGTCCTTACCAGGGACCAAGAGCATGAGCAGCCCCAGCAGCTGGGCAGGGAGCCTCATTGTGAGAAGATGAACTGAGAAGCCCTGATCAGTCAAGGCAAGTTCAGAACTAAGCTTTTATCTCACACTCCCAAGTGAAGGTCCTTGCCAGAGGACAGTATGCAAATCCCCCGGTGGGTACAGTGGTGTGGAAAAAATGCTTATGATGATGGGGGAAGGGGCCTTTCCTGTGAGCAAGACAGAAAATGTCTCTGACCTTCAGAAAAGGTAATAGTAATCTATGCTGCCTAATTGGTGGAAGGGACATAGTGAAATGTTTCCATTTTACTAACTCGTTTTGTTTTGTTTTTTACTTTCTTAGCATAGCACTATTCTAGCACATTTTACTCTTCTGCTCCTCTGCTTTGATATGGTTGAGCTTTTCTAAGTATTTCATGATTCTTAGTTCTTTGTTCAGGTGTTTTTCTTTGGTCTTTTTATTTTTAATTGAAATAAAACAGGCACAGAATAAAAGGAAAAGTCTTAATTGTTCAACTGAATCAAGTTGTACTCATAGACATTATTCAGATAAAGATACAAATTGTTTCAAGTTGTCCAGTCTCTCTTTCATTTACCTTTCTGGTCAACACCTGCTCTTCCCAACTGATCAAAGAAGTGCTATTCTGACATCTAGTAATTGATTTGCTTGAACTTGAAGGTCACGAGAATTGAGGTAAATATTTACATTAAATTTCCAACTTCTTCTTTATTTTCTATTTTTGAAGCCTTCATTTCGTCCTAAGAATTCATGTTATTGTCTATTGTTATTTACTGAGATTCTGAAGGATTTCTTTTCGAATTTCTTTTAGGGCATATCTCCTACTCAGAGCTTCCTTCCTTTTTTTCTTTTTGAAGGATTCTTTTGCTCTTCATAAAATTATTTTTTGACTTTCCTTTTCTTAGTGCATTTTAAATAACTTTAAAATTAATGTTAAACCATTAACTAATCAACCATTCATATTTTAATTTCACTGAATTTTCCATGAATGTCTTTTATATGTTTCAGAATAAAATTCCAGGATCCCATACTCACTTGCTTCCTTAATCTCCCCCAATTGGCAATAGTTCTTTAGTTTTTGTTTGTGTTTCGGTTCTTTGAAATTTTGAAGTATACCAACCAGTTAATTTTGGACAATGGCCTTCTAATAGAATTTGTTTAACATTTTCCATTCATTAGATTCTTTTTTACTTTCATTTTAGTAAGAAATTATGGAAGGCCTGTGTCCCTGGTGCTTTATATTAGGAATTACATAATGTCAACATTATGTAGTGGGTGAGCATAAAAGCCTTTGGTGGGTGATGAATGAAGCCCTTTAGGCTAACCAAGACAGTTGCTTTTATCATCTTTGTGATTTGATGAGGACTTTTTCAGGAATAATTACAGAAAATGATGGCTATTTCCCCTTAGAATACTGATAACCTAGAAAAAGGACAAGAAGACAGGGATTTATTAGAGCATGGTGCTCTCCAATACTGTATAGCTGTTACTAAGAAAACTATTTGTACAGTTGGGCTGCATTATCCATCATGTAGAAAATTTCAGACATAAATGGAGAGGTACATTCTGTGGCTCAGCGAATAGGGCGCCGGCCCCATATACCGAGGGCTGCGGGTTCAAACCTGGCCCCGGCCGAACTGCATCCAAAATTAGCCGGGCGCTGTGGCGAGCACTTGTAGTCCCAGCTACCTGGGAGGCTGAGGCAAGAGAATTGCCTAAGCCCAAGAGTTGGAGGTTGCTGTGAGCTGTGACTCCACAGCACTCTACCGAGGGTGATAGAGTGAGACTCTGTCTCCACATGCACACACAAAAAAACAAAAACAAACAAACAAAAAAATAAATAAATGGAGAGGTACAAAATTCACTTCCCTATTTCTAACTTGGAAGGGCGAGGTACTATGGATGCCATACTATGATTCACGAAGTTGAGACACAATTCTCAAGAATCAGAAATTCTGGAGCTTCAGTTGAAGAATATGTGACTACATTGACCTTATTATTAACTACTTATTTCTCAAAATAGGCATTTTTCTAAGTTTTCCATTTGTTATCCGAATAATCAATGGGATTATCTTTGGGGGGGGGGTGCTAACCATTTAGAAACAGCTACAAGCTAAAATTTTCATTTTTATTTTTGAGACAGAATCTCACTTTTTTGCCCAGATAGAGTGCTGTGGCACCATAGCTCACAGCAACCTCAAATTCTTAGATTCATAAGCAATCCTATTGCCTCAGGCTACCAAGTAGCTGGTACAACAGGAGCCCACCACAAGGCCTGGCTATATTTAGAGGAGACAAGGTCTCACTTTTGCTCAGGCTGGTCTTAAACTCCTGAACTCAAGCAATGTACCTGCCTCAGCCTCCCAGAGTGCTGGGATTACAGATTTGAACCATTAGGCCCAGCTCAGGCTTGTCTTTTTATTGTTGTGAAAGACAAAACACTACGAGAGGGTAGAAGGCAGAGAAGGAATATCAGAGAAGGACCACCCAAATGTGCATGTACAGCATCATCTTGACTTATGCTTTTGGAGAAAAATATGTAAAAAACAAAATATTTGAAGAAGTCTCAAGTGTTAACAGAAAAAGTAAAAGCAAATAGTAGCAACTTGGAAACTCTTTCCACAGAAAAGATGATCCACATCTAACCAAAGCCTCTGTTTTTCACTATACTCTACAGACTGTGTCCACAGTTTCTGGAGAAGACAAATCAGTTCTATCTTGACTCTGGGGACAGGAGGTGGCTGTAAAGGTGAGCAAATGTGGGCATGAAACACACATCTGTAAATCCCTGCCATGGACTTGCAGGTGCTGCCCTTTCTCCCACCTGGATAAGGGCATCTTGATCCCTGTTCTCCTGATGCCCTTCAGTTACCAGACCACACTCCCCAGACACTGTGCCAGATGCTAAATTTAAATATGACAGACAGAAAGAAAGAAAGGATAGGAGAGAGGGAGGGAGGAAGAAAAGAAAGAGAGAGAGAAAGAAAGGAAGGAAGGAAGGAAGGAAGGAAGGAAGGAAGGAAGGAAGGAAGGAAGAAAGAAAGAAAGAAAGAAAGAAAGAAAGAAAGAAAGAAAGAAAGAAAGAAAGAAAGAAAGAAAGGAAGAAAGAAAGAAAGAAAAAGAGAGGGTGATTTGAAAAACCTGCATAGTGTGTAGGAAAGAATCTAGATGCCCCAGGTATGTTTACTAGGCAGACCCTTTCCTTCACAATTCTTTCTAACATGTTTTTGATTCTAGATTCATTTCCCCAGACGTACACTCTGCTTTGCTGACAGTGTGTGACAGAGGGAACTGTTCTTCAGATAAAACTCTTGGAGTTCCCACTGGTATTATTTGTCCTATGGCCCAGTGTTCTTCCAGATGAATGAGCAACCGTGAGACGTTTAAAATCTTGCTGGGTGAAATGACATATCTCTGAAATGGAGAGAACAAGTAGTGGTAATAAAAGCAATGGTAAAACAATAATAACAGGCAGAATCAGTCTGTTCTCCTGTCCATTGTCATCCGCAAGTCACCCAGACCCTTCTGGCAGCATTGTTGTTCATGTGCCCCCTCTTGTGGTAAAGTATGGGAGAGTCCTGAGGGTTTTTCCTGTGACTTGAAATTGCTTTTTGTGGCTCATGTATAAATTCTTTCTTGCCCATTTTCATACATATTTTCTTCTGATGTCGATAACAAATCATAATTGGATGCCGAGTCCCATGCAAGTTTGGCCACATTAGATAGGGATATTGGTTTTCACTTAGACGTCAATGTTTTATGGATTGGGTTTTCCCCTCCATGTGGGGGATCCAAGTGCCGAGGAGGCCACACCCTACTTAGCTGCGCAGCACCCTAACAGCAAGGCAGTGACTGTGGAGTCCTCAGTTGTGGTATCCCCAACAACTCAGTCCTGCATAATGTGTAGGAAAGCACCTGGAAGACCCTTTGTATCTGGCATGAATCATGCATTTGCTGCCCGTTTCCAGGCAGAGCCTGGGGGCAGTTTCCCTCTTGTCCGTCCCACTAGTCTCCTTCAGCTCTCTCGGGGTGTCTTGGGAGGACAGGGCTAATGGCTCCACAGGAAACTGGGTTTTAACTCTCATTTTTCATTATAATTAAGCAACACTCCATTGGGTAATCTCACCATGGAGGGTGGTACCTGCCGGATGATTATGGAGGGAGGGATCACCCTCTTCCTTCTTCCCTAAACCAAGTACATCCTAGATTCTTATGAAGGTTTAAAACCACAGAAAGGTTAAAGTTTTTGGTTTATTTATTTATTTTTTTTTTATTGAGTCATAGCTGTGTACAATAATTCAGTCATGGGGTACAGTGTGCGGGTTTCACATACAATCGGAGATATCTTTATCAACTTGATTGACATAAAATTCATGATATTTTCTCATTTACTATGTGAAAACATTTTTGATCCGTATTTAGAAGTTTTCTCCTGACCCTTCAAATATGCACCACAAGTGTGATCTCCCCCTTTATCACTGAATACAGAATATGAAGGCTGAGAGCCACATCTTTGTAGGCTACTTTGCTCCCTGTTCCCACTAAAACCCGTGACACCTGCATTAGTTGGGGCATGGTAAGTGTCCCTCCCATAGATTCCTTTGTCACTCAATTCTGCCCCTCAGCTCCAGGGCTCTTTCGAGTCTTTCATTGTCCAGCAGTTACCAGATGTTTTTGTCTAAAAAAGAATGAATGCTCCTCCTTCTCTCAGCCTGCAGCCAGTATTCTGTGATTTGTGAAATAATAATTCCAATTAAATTCATCCACATTCACTTTTTGTTGTTTATACACAGCCTCACCTAAATCGTTGGGGAGGCTGGCTCAGCTGTCACTTAGATGCTCTCAGATCCCTGAGTTTCTCTTGGAGAAATGAAACAATTTCATAGTTAATGTATTTTTTCACAAATATTCAATGATCCCCAACTGTGAGTCAGATACTATGTCAGATGTTAAGTTTAAACATGACAAAAATGAAAGCAGGGAGGAAGGGCAAGAGAGAGAGATTGATTTTAAAACCTTGTATAATTCCTAGGAAAAACCCTGATGCCCCCAGGTGTATTATTCAGAGGGGGTTGGCAGGAGCCGCAATTCTCCACTGGAAAGAAGTAGCCAGGGAGCCTCACTACCTGTCAGGCCACAGAGACTCGTGTTCTAAACTCAGGAGGAAAATACTGTGGATTCATCACCTGGAAAGAATGGACAATATGTAGTCCTATGTACCCACACCCCTGTGAAAATATGAACTACTAATTGAAGTACGATATTCACAGTTGTTTTGTCCTTAGTCCTAACAAAATGAACCAAAATACTGAATCCCAAGGTTATTTACATTTGTCCTTTCTTTCCCAATCCATTCCCCTGGTTATTTTATTCACACATTAGTACATTTGGTTTCATTTGGTTTTGTTTGTATTCTATTTTGATTTTTCTTATGTTTGTTGACTCAGTTATTTATTTGATTAAATTATAAGAAATATTAATATAATAATAGTTATAAATAAAATATATTTATATATATCAAACATTATATTTTCCCCAACTTTTTCCTTTGCCCCATTTTTTATCAAGATTTGCGTATATTGGAGTGTTATTCTTTCTGAATTGCAAATTAAAAAATAGTTGTTCCTAGTTTTCAGTTGTCTTTTGGTTTTATTTAATGTTTATCATGCAATTTTATTTATTTTTATATAATCTTTTATATAGAAATCCTCATGTTATTAATTTAGCATGTAGTTGCAGTATTAGAATATTTACTCCTGACCTTTTCTTCACTCTACATTACTTTATTATGATTTAAATACCTTAGAAGACTATAAAGTTCATCTTTGGCTTAGAACATAGAACTTAGTATCTTACCACAGTCCAGATAATGCATGGGCATTGAACACTGTAACATGAGTTGTGCCCCCTTCTGCCTTTTGGACATTTGCTTTCTATTTTTAACTGTACATATTTTTTATTCTACATATATTTTAGATGACAGAAAATAGTGTTATCATTAATACAGTCAAAAATTTTGTACACTTTCCCACATACTTACTTAGCCCTTCTTCACTCCTTTTAAATCTGTGAACTTAACTGTGAATTTACTTTCCTTCTCATTAAATGCTTCTTTATAATTTTTCTGTTATGCTGCTCTCCTGGTGATTCTTCAATCATAGTTCTGAAATATTTGTATTTTGCCTTTCTTAAGAAGGATAACCTTGCACAGAATCTTCACTTCCCAGTTACTTTATTTTAGGGACATCAGAGTAGAAAAGTACTGTGATTGCATAGTTTGGAAGCCTGTGCTGTTTTCTGCTGGTACCAATTAAATAGCTAAAAATGTCTTGACTTGCCTTGCAGTTCATGGTGACTTATACTGTCCTCAAGCTTTGTCTGGAAGCTGAAAACTGAGGCAGCACCACATTCTTGTTGACATCTGAAATTTAAAAAAATTGAAAGAAATACAAATGCTATTGAAGTTAAACAATCCACTCTATGATCTTACCAAGAGAAATCACATTTCGCAATCCAAAAAACCACTCAAGAATCAACTTACAGAAAGAAGAAATCAATTTCCATGATCACTTGGAAACTTCTCATAGTCTCTTTCCCACATGGGATCAGAACAGCACAAAGCAAAAGAGTTGAACTGCTCTTATCTGTTGTCTAAGTGGCAGATGCAGACTCTCTTCCTCACCTGGGTCCATCTTCTCAGAAGGGCTTTGGTCTGTAGCCACTGGCTCTAGCGAAAGTAAGCAGAACCATTCTAGTCTTCATACTTGAAAGTTTTTAGCTCCTGAGTGGATGGGTTCACAGCCATCACACAGGGATGTGGCCTCCCCAGTGTCTTCATCAGTGAGGGAGCCATGTGTAACCTGCAGCCCCATGTGAGGAGACCAAGGCAGGTGATGCTGTGCAGTGTCCTCAGCCCTCAGCCCTCAGGCCCTAACTGTGAATGAAGTCACTGTCCTGAACCAGCTCCACTGAGTCAAGGCAAAGTCAGACGGATGCACTCAGGACAGAATCAGAGCATCCCACACGGGATTCCACCAGCACCACTGCTGAGACCTCCCTGGTCCAGCTGGTTAGGTTGACTCTTTCTAGAGACAAGAGACTGGGTCAGGAATAGAGCACAAATGCCTCAGGCATTTTCCAGGAACTATGCTTATTATGAAATGTTTTTCTTGTACCATCAAATAGTTTAAGAAATGATTATTATTCCTTTCCTTCAATCTCCTGCTTGTCCTTCCTTCACTGTGTGCACAATCCCCACCGCAGCCAGTGTCCATTCTTGGTTCTTTCTGCTGTTCAGTGCCAGCTGTGCAGTGCTCCAAAACCTCAAATTACTAAAATATAAAATGTTCAAATCACCCAGATAATTTACAGAAAACACGAATTTTAGGTTTATGTGTGGAAAGGAGAATATGAACGCCCAAGATGAGCAGGAGGAAAATGCTTTTGTATACATGGAATGAAGAGTAGAAATTATAAAGGGAAGTGTGTTTGCATACATTAGCATGTTTAAAAATCAACTGTCATCTGCTGTGAAGACCTCAGTCCCATCGGCTTTCTCCCTGAAATATAACCCAGGTTTATGTCCACGTCACCTCCACCATCTTAGTAATCACCAGCGAGCCTTAGGATTAGGTTTGCACATGATTCAGTCCCCCACAGTCTAATTTGATTAGTGTTGTTTACAACTGTACAGGTAAGATTAATAATAACAAAACTTGAAGAAATTACAAACAGGACAAGAAAAGGACAGTATCTCTTATATAAATAGACACAAAATTTTTTTTAAAAAAGGAAATTTTTCCCTCACTCTCTTTCTCTCCTGCTCTGGGCTTTGAAGAAGACAAGGAGGAAGATAGGATAAGAATGAGACAAAGCCAGCGCTGCTGTGAGTTTGTCAAGGTCAGGAAGTCCTCAACAACCTGCTGGATGGTAAAGAAACCCTGTGAAAACCAACAGAGCATCTTGGCTTGAGGCCTCCAATCTTGTATTTCAGGTGGAATATCAGAGTGTTGCAATAATCATCTCTCAACTACAGCCACAATGATACCCTAAAAATAGTGTCTCTTGCTCTGGGCTCGAAGCGTAGGCCCTTCACTTTGCTGTCCTCCAGTCGCTCCGCACCGAGATTGTGCCAATACAGAGCTAATTTTACTTCCTTTACATGGTAATATGAGGAACTAGAACCCTAAAATTTCAAATTCAAATGCTCCAGGTCCAATATCTGGGGCAGTGATTTCCAACTTTTTTTTATCTCACAGCACACTCAAACCTATAGTTAAACTTCCAAGACACACTTAAATTATGTTAATGAAAAAAAGAGTGAAAAAAAAAGAATATACATACTCTGATTTGAACTACTTTTGACAACAATTTATTTAATGAGCTTTAAAAATTTTCACAGCACATCTAAGACCTTTTCCTGGGCACATGTGTGTGAAAATCACTGTTCTTGGAGATATGTTGGCATCTTCCCTGGGCCCTCACTCGTGAGGTTGTCTACACCAGTTGTTCCTGCCCTAGCTAAAATATGTGGCCTTGGGGCTATTGCTAGGAGATAGTATGGCATTGGGATATGCTAACATGTTAGCATATATGTGCAAGAGACCTTGTGCAATAGGGGACAATGCAAGAAATGAAGGAACAGCAGTAGTTTCCAGATTGTGAAAGTAGGATCAGGAACTAGGGTCACAGCACTACCTGGTTCTGATGCAGAACCCCAAAGGGGGAGAAATTTCTATACTCGGATTTAGACCTACATATGTCCACCTGTCACCAAAGTAGACTAGTCCATCCTTACACTCCTTCTGCTATTAACTGAAACTTGGCACAAAGTATAAGAAGTGATTATTTCAAACTCATCGGGCATTAGAAATAAATGTCAGTCATCCCAGAGGCTATGAAACCAGAAGAGGTGAGATTTTCATTGATCCATCTTACATTCTGAGGAGAGTTTCCAGAGTACTGTGCAAAGAAAGGAAATCCAGGCGAAGCCTGGAAATATCCCCGAACTGAGGAGGAAAAGCTGCAAGTCCAGAAAGGGGAAGACAGAACCACAGGAGAGAGCTCCACTGAGAGAGAACCCAGGACGTCCACAGAAGGCCTCCCTCAGCATTCCACAGAGTAGGGATCAGCACAGGCACACGGAGAACCTACCAAGGCTGAAGCAGAAACAGCTGGGGGATTTACAGGACAATTCCTCAGTCTCCTCTTCAGTGCTCTGAGACAGAGCAGCTGGTGAGAGCCCAGTGGCTCCATCTGAGCTTAAGTAGCTTGTAGTTTTGATGACATGGAGGACTGTTGATGGTGCCTCCTCTGGCAGGTCCATCTGGAGAGTATTGCAATCAGCAACAAAAAAGGAGGGTGAGATAAAGCTGTCAGTGTGGACTGGCCATTGTTATTGGCTAAAGGTCAAGTCCACTAAGCATAAAGGGATTCATAATGGGGTGTTAAATGGCTCACATGTTGTTGGGCAGCCTTAGAAGTAAGCTCTAGGCAACCACTCTGGAAACAATTCTGAGAATTATACTGCCGATGCAGGCTGTGGAAGGAGCCCCTGCTGCCTACAGCTCCACGTTCAGGCTGGTCCTCCACAGAGGGGGCTGCCACTGTCATTACTGCCCAGAAGGACAGAGGCCATGCCACCTGTCACCAGAGATCTCTTGGTTGACAGTCCCCCAACCCCTTGTTCTGTTTACATCTCCATTTCAGTTGCTTTCACACTCATCTGTTTTCATGGTGCAAGAGGCCATTTCTACCCCATCCACCCTTGTGCATTTCCATTACTAATACATATTTCCCCACACTTGAACACCCATTTATAAAACCATCAAGAGCAATGTGTGACCACTTCACATTTTGTAGTCTTTTCCCTCGCTCAGAGCAGCACACTCACCTCCACCCAAATGATGGGGAAGTCCACATCCCTTCAGTCCAGCATCTACCTGCTCTCTTGGGTCACAAGATTAACCTAAGGTCTAAATGACATTGGTGACCAGAAAACAATTCTTTAGAAAATGTTAAAGAAAATGGAAAGTAAAGAAAGAAAATTATTTAACTAAATGTATATCGTGTCCCGTGGTGTATGCACATCTCTTCTTTTAATATTCCTGGATACACACAGGTCTTTGTGTAAGTTAGGGTCTGGAAAGGCTGAACTACATTTCCATTACACTCTGATACATGTGTTTTCTTACATACATGCATTTTTTATGTGTGTCTGTTGTATGTGTATACACATATACATGGTCATATAAATTTGTTTAGACATGACTGTATATATGAGTGTAATGCCAATGTTCTAATTTGTTCAGACTAGAGAGAAACTCAGGCACAGAGGGCAGGTGCAACGTGCTTTATTTAGTTCATGAAGGGCTGCTGAGCTAAGTTATGTGGGAGGTCGCCTTAGCTGCTGGCAGCAGGAGTCCTAAGTTAAACATTGCAATCTGTAATCCACAATCTGCACAAGGGAAAGTTCCGGTGCACCTTTAGACCCAGGGGAACAAAAGTGGCAGCATGCCAAGCAGCAGTGACAAAAGCATGACTTCACTGTACACAGTCGTGGCTATCTAGAAACACAAGGTGCATTCCAGCAGGGCCACAGGTGACAAAGCCCAAACACTTTTGGGTGTCCCTGCAAGGAGTTTATGTAGCAAGTAATATATATATATATTTACTACATATAAATGCGTATGTGTGTATGTATAAACATAAACTTAATTATTTTCAATAAATCTGTACTGATGTTATTTGTAACATCGCATTCTTACTACTATATTAAGTAATGCTATATACATGGATAATTTCAGTACTAACTATTCTCATTTGATATTCCATAAATGACAAAATTTTGTTCTATTTGTTCAAATGTTTTTAACCTTTATATTTGTTTTGTTATCCTCTCTTTACAAATGGTTTTCTGTGTGTCCGTATTTATGCGAATGTATCTGTACCGATAGATGTTCCATCTCATACTAATCAGCTTTTCAACACTAACAATGTGTAACAAACCATTAAAAACACAGTGATTTACTAAGCTCTAAGCATTTGATTTCATGTTTACAGATATTCAGGTTAATCTGCTGATTTATGTAGAATTCAGGATAGTGGTTCTGCTGTAGATCACTTAGATTATCTTCAGAATACTGATTTTGCTAGATCTGGTGCCAAAATTGAAAGGGTGGGGATGACCCTAGGCAATGAACAGTCTGAGGTCAATGCATAGGCAAACTGAAGTCCAAACATCCCCGATACAGGTACATGAAGGTGTCTTATATTCTTTTCCCTTAATAATTCCTCAAGATTCCAAAAAATTTACTCCATTTCATGCTCGAAATAATTGATCAAATAATCAATGACTGACAAATAATTATGTTTTACAAGGTTCAGCATTAAAAACAACTGTTATTTTGTATTAATGAAAATTTAAATTAAATCAAATTGTATTAGAGATAATTTTGGTGTATTTTCAGAATGTGACTTTAAACAAATTTTGCAGACTGGTTTCATTGAATAAAAACATTTGAAAAACCTGCTTATGTAAAGTGGACTTTCCTTAAATCATGGCTTCTTAAACCTGATATAGATGCCCTGTTGTCTCATTAAAATGCAGATACTCAGTCAGAAGGTCTAAGTTGGGTCTCCTATTTGCATGTGGAAGATGCCCTTAGTGGTGCTGCTAGCTTCTGCACTAATTTTTAGGAGAAAAGTGTTTAGGTTGTGTGTGTGTATATGTGTGTGTGTGTGTGTGTACATTTATGTTTTTATGTGTGTGTATTTACAGTCAAAAAAGGATCTTTTATTTGTCAAATGACTGATATACATAGGTAGATAGAGAAATACAATGCAGTCCTATTTCCCATTTACTGTATGACTTAATGAAATTTTCTTGCTAAGATCTCAGACCTGGAGGGAGGGGCAAGATGACTGACTGGAAGCAGGTTCTGACAGAGGCTCCTATCCAAAAGGAAAGATAACCTCCAGAAACTCTCCAATTGAGCTGAAGCCTTGGAGCCCAGCAGAGAGAGAGAAGTGATAACTACAAGTCACCTCTGCTGACGCAAGCTGCCACTCCAAAAAACCAAGCTTCATATAGTTTCAAGGGAGGAGCCAAGATGGCGGCCGAATAACAGCTTCCTTACAACTGGGCCCGGTGAGACTGGGGAGAGAAGAATTCAGGCATCTCTGGCTGGCGAGATCTGCCCAGGAACATCCCTTTGGGGACACGGGGAGACAGCATGAGACTTCTGGACCCCTGAGGAAGGCAAAAGCAGTGGAGATCTGGCAAGTGCTTGCGTGTGTTCGTTCAGTCTAATCCTGCCAGCAGCTGTGGCTACAGCAGCAGTGAGACTGCAAACTGGAAAGGCCTTACCTATGAGCTGTTAGGGTTTCTTTTGGACTTGGCACTCAGTTGAACTGCCTTGGGAGAACTGGGACAAGAGTGTGGGAGTCTTTGAGTGTTGTCTGAGGCTCCAGATTGAGCCACTGAGCCAGATGGAGCTACCAGTGTTTGGTGGTGGGCTGTGTGGAGCCATCATAGGAGAACTGCCCCGGCAAGCTCCACCCTCAGGGTTGCAGAACAAGCATCCAGTGGTAGCAAGTAATCTAGTGACTGAGCAGCCTAAAGGTGGAGACTGAGAGGCCTTGCAGCCTTAGCCCTCAGGGGCATTGGGTGAGACCGGTTTTGGCACACTGAGTAAGTGGAGAGCCACTTACGGAGTGATCCCAGCAACAAGTGCTTTCCTGGGAAAGCTTCTGCTTAGCCCAAGTTACCAAGTTAAAGTGCCTTCTAAACAGGCTGAGGAGGATTTAAGCTCTCCACCCTGTGGGGTTTGAGAAATCATTAGAGGCCTCCGGTCTCCATTTTGTTCACCTGTATCAACATTGTGATTAACATATCATACCCCAGAAGATCACCTCTTGCCCAGACAATATCAGCAAGAT
>CAUYRH010077741.1:0-15681 GCA_963574655.1 Perodicticus potto
CATCGACCCACGAATGGATTAATAAATTGTGGTATATGTACACCATGGAATATTATGTAGCATTAAAGAAAGATGGAGAGTTTACCTCTTTCATGTTTACATGGATGGAGCTGGAACGTATTCTTCTTAGTAAAGTATCTCAAGTATGGAAGAAAAAGTATCTAATGTACTCAGCCCTAGTATGAAACCAACTTATAAGCACCCACACTTCTATATGAAAGCTATAACCCAACTACAGTCCAAGATGAAGGGGAACGAGGAAGGGGAGTGGAAATAACGGGAGAGGATGGATGGAGGGAGGGTAATTGATGGGACCACACCTATGATGCATTTTACAAGGATACATGTTAAATCTACTAGGTGTAGAATATAAATGTCTTAACATGATAACTAAGAACTTGCAGTGAAGGCTATGTTTACCAGTTTGATGAAAGTATTTCAAAATGTATATGAAACCACCACATTTTACCCCATAACTGCATTAATGTACACAGCTATGATTTAATTAAAAAAAATTTTTTTAAAGAAAAATTTTTGGAATACAAAATGTCAACTATATAACATGATAAATATGTTTACTAGCTTGATCATGGTGATTATTTCACAATGTACACATATATCAGAACATCAAGTTGTATACCATAAATACATATTATTTTTTAAGTATCAATCATACCTGAACAAAGCTAGGGAGAAAAGGGAAGGCTAGAAAATGCAAATGCAAAATGAGAACAGCAAGAGGATGGGGCTGGCTGGGGAAGGAAGACTTGAGAACACTGACCCTTCTTAAAGTGGCAGCTGATTCTCAGGTCCAGACTGGCTTGCCTTTTTAGGAATTAGAGTGCAATATTTTCAAATCTTACAAATTATTCAAGAGAACCCAGAAACACAGCTTTCATATGAAACTGTATTTTTTTTAAAGATCTAGCATTTTTAAGTTATATTTTAAAAATTGCTGTCCCCAGGCTAACATTTCTGAATCTAATTTTAATCCCCATAATAAGCAATTTAATGCCTTATATTTTCCCAAGTATTTGCTTCCGAATTTCTAAAAACTGTGCTTATGTTGGTATTTCTTAGATTATCAATTTGAAGTATAATCTATTCAACTCTTACTATTTTTCTTTAAAATACCATGGTCATGTAAACTGTCACTGCTAAGCCATGTGGTATGTTATTTCCTATATGTACAACTTTTATTTTACTTTTTCAGAAAGTAGTATTTTCCATTTTGCTTTTTTCCCCTTAGTTTTCTGTGTGACTATAGCTAATTCAACCCTAGTTCTCAAACGGCCTCTCAGAACCACCTTCTACATGATGAAATACATCATACCACCTCTTTCCCTCCTGAAGATTTCCTTCCTAAAGTACGTTATCTTTTTGCTATAGTGCATACTATTTTTTTTCTAAATATGGTTCTTAAAGTCTTGTGATGTTAATGAAAGGCAAAATTGTGTTTATTCAAGTGTTATTATTTAAATAAATATTTTAAATGTCAGCTGCCTTTGCTGCCTTGGAATTAGGGGAGTACATTTGCTGAGACAGTTCTTACTGACCCTCTTTACCCTTGGCCACCTTACATCCTTAACCTCAGCCTATCCACTTACACTAAGAAATAAGCCTTTGTGTTTAACATTTTTCTTAGGGGTAGACACTTTAGGGGTTTTCATTTTCAAATAGAGAGTGATAACTGCTCCATATTTCACTCTTACTTTCCGATATTAGTTTTGCTTCCTTTCTATATGTTTGTTTTTACTGTCTAAATGTTTTACAGCAGAGGCTAGCTCCCTGAAATTGAATGAATCACTTTGCGAAGGTTGCCATGCATGTGAGGATGCATTTTCTGAGCAGCAGGTCTGTGATTTTCATCAAATTCTCAAAGCAGTACATGAAGCCAAGAGGTTAAAAACCTCTGCTTTGTAGAGTAGATGTGCTCATGATTTGGAGAATCAAAATAATAAAGTCAGAAGGGACTAGAAGAAACCATTTGACAGTTAAGCAATTAAGCCATCCAGAAGACAGAGTGAGTTATCCTTTTCTGGAAGTGGCTCATCCATGACTAAAGTGCAGAGCTTTTCACCTGTCAAAACCAGTAGGCTTCAAATCTTCTCGCCAGACTATAGAGCCCAGTTAGGCTCTTTGACGGGCAACAGCCTATTGCTCCATATTACATTTCTTAAAGGGCCTTTCACCACCCCCCACGCTGCAAATCACACAAGTTTCCACCTGCACAGACAGACGTCTCACATCACACCAAGCTGGGTTTCCGGTAAGTATGTGGGATTACAAAAAATGCTTGAGAAAGAATGCTTGTATTCAGACAAAGAGAAAGAATACTTGTATTCAGTCCTACTCTGCTGTAAATGCACTATGTCCCTCAAGTGTGACATAGGGGATTTAAAGGGTGAGGATCCAGTGTGTTTTTCAGTATGCATAATGAGCCAGGAGCCATATTTATATATACATAAATTTCTTTTAATCATCTCAATACTGGTATCACATCTGATATTATCTTCACTTTACAAAACAAAAATCCAAGGCTTAGAGAGTTAAATAACTTGCTCAAGATCACACACATAGTGAGTCACCAGGCTAAAATTCTAACAGACTCCCTTTTGTAAATTAAGAAATGTTATTTATCTTTTAAGAGCAGTTTTATGCTCACAAAAAATTGAGTAGAAAGGGCAGAGAGTTACCACTTACCCTTATCCCCATACATACACAACCTCCCCCACCATTAATAGCCACAAACCTTTTTTAAAAAACCACACACAAAAAGTCATTTACTTTTTTTGAACAAAATTCTGTAATTCTAAATCTAGTCACATAACAGCAAATGGATAGGAGAATAACACATTTTAAAGGTCCTTATCAGTAATCATTTTTAAGTAAAAAGATGTTTTACAAAATAATAACTCATTACTTATTTTTGAATAAATGTGAAATTTACCATACAGAATTTTCTTCAAATAGAATAAATTATATCAAAACCTTGTCCCCATGATGAAATGACTCCACCAATGCTTAAATTTATATCTTAGATCATATTAAATTATATATTTTGAAGAATTATAGTAGGCAAGAGAAATAAAACTTAAGAGTGTTAGGTAAAATATAAATTAAAAACTTCAAAATGATAAAAAGATTGGCAGTTTTAGAAGATTTTGAACAAGTCAGTTAATCTGTCAACACCTTTTTTCTCTCATCTGTGCAATGTGGATAATACTCAGACCTGCCTTGTGGGGACCCTATGAGAATTAAACAAGGTGATGCCCGTGGGGTCCTGAGCTCTGTGAGTCTGGCACCTACAAGCGTCTCTAGGTGTTAGTGGCTATTTTGACAGTTAGTGTGCCTGCTGCTGCTCAAACCACACTTCTTTTCCCTTTTTAAATGAATGTGGCAGTTGTATTTGTGGAAAATGGTACAAAAGTGCCTTTTTCCCTGAAGGTAAAAAAAAAAAAAAAAAGCAAACATGGATTCATCTTAACCTTCATTGCTTTTGCCCTGAGAATCTACTGCTTACTCCTTTTTTTAAACTATGGTATTTTAAGTTTTTTTTTAAAAAATCTGTGTAAGCCCCAGTGAGATGCAAGGAATCCTGGCCAGCTGCTGCTTCCTACAGCAGTCTGTGCGGGCTTGTCAACCATACCGAACGCATGTGACCAAAGTTCTATTCAAGCTAAACATGGAATCTACAAAAGAGGTTAAGAAATAACAGAACCACAGCTTAGACTTCTGGGAGCTCCATGAATGCCATAAGTCACAACCATGGTCTAGAAATACCGCCTAGAATTTACCCACTGTTTTCATCAACAAAGTAGATTCTAAATGTGCACCTTAGAATCAGGGTATCCAAAATGTAACTGGATTGCTGATGTCATTTCATTTGAAATTTTTCCCCAAAACAAGTTTCAAAAACCTGTGGACAGAATTGCTAAGAAAATGCAGATCATGTTTTTTTTTAATTTTTCTCCATTGTAATAGAAAATTATATCCTTGAAGAAAGTATCTTCAGACTGAAGTAGCCAAGGTCACCCACTGGGAGCAGAGTTAGGAAAAGAACCAAAATCTTCTAATACCGAGTCCATTCCCTTTTCCAAAACCTCAAGCCTCCTGACAATCAAAGTAAAATTTTTAAAAGCTAGCACTTTTTTCCCCATTCAAGGCTAAGGCATTAGGCTTTGGGGACAAAACAAATCCAGAAAACCAACAATTTCAACTTTTGCAATTCACTCAGAGGCAAAGAATAACTCTGTGCCAAAGTTACGTAAGATGTCACCCCCAAAACAATATACTACTGACAGAGAAAGAGAACAGTCAGAATCTTAGCATGTGGCTATAAAGCTCAAAGATCAATCCTGGCCAGGCACAGTGGCTCACACTGTAATCCCAGCACTTTGGGAGGTGGAGGGATTGCTTGAGGAATTCAAGACCAGCCTGGGCAACACAATGAGACCTTATCTCTACAAAACGTTTAGAAATTAGCTGGGTATGGTGGTGTGCACCAATGGTCCCAGCTACTTGGGAGTCTGAGGCAGGAGAAACACTTGAGCCCAGGAGTTCAAGGCTGCAGTGAGCTATGATTGCATCACTGCAGCCCAGCCCAGATGATAAAGCAACACCCTCTCAGGTGGGGGAAATCAATCCCATTATCAGGTACATTCAGAGTTGCTCTGGGAATTCTGCCCATTGCTTAAATTCAGCAATGGAAAAGTCTTTAAGTTACAAAGTTACATGACAGTAATTTTAATTTTTTGTTCTTATCCTTACTTTGAAATATAAATTACATATACCCACTATAATTAAATTTTTCTGATGGAGAATAAATGGCAATTGGAAACTGGTTTTCCACTTGTTCTATTTACTGCAGGATATGCTTACTCTGACATTTTTCTCTAAACTATCATTCTCAAGCTAATTAGGTCATTTTCCTTTATAAGACCAAATACTTAAGGGGAAAAGTTTAAATTTAAAATGACTAGGAGACATTTGTGTAGATCTAGACTTTAAATGATCAGTGTTTGTTGTTATTCCATTTAACTTGGCTAGTAATGCAAATAAGTAAATAAAGTAAACTAGAGCTCAAGAAAAAGCAAAGGCTAAGAAAGTAGACCCCAACAAGTGCTATTTTACCTTCTAAGTGAGTGATCTATTTTCCTTCCCTACATCTTCCCCCTCCCATCTTCTCTCCCTCATTCCCATTCCCATCCCTATCTATTGCTCCCTGAACACCTCAAAAAGAGGGTTATCCCTTTGAAAACAGTTTCTCCTACCACCTTCCCAACCATAGAATTATGGAAAAGATGAACAACTCTGGAGTTACACCTGATGGATGCAAACTAATGAAAAGATTCTTTTGTCATCACTACAATCCCCATTGTCACAGTATCTTGCTAATATGTGAGACTGGAAGTATACATAGCAAGGTCAGGATTATGTAGAGCATGTACTATTTTTTAATATTTGCAATGATTTGGGAACCTATATTAAATTAAGACATGGCCTGAAAATGTGGCCTCACTCTAGGTCTAGGATACTCCTGGCCCCACTCTCTTGCACGTCAAATTAGAATTTTCTACCCGTGAACCAAACCTGACTAGGGCTTGCCACAGGGTTTGGTTCCCTTTGTTTTGGTCAGGTTTCCCAGCCTCCCTTCTAAGTCAGCATGGTGAGAACTTCAGCATGCCAACAAGTGCTGGGTAGGACAGAATGATTATTTACAGAATTAGTAAAATTGCTTCATAATCATATTCCATATAAAAAATAAAGTGGCATCATTATCTAGCATAAAAGCATTCCAAAAGACATTCTCTAGTTTAAAATATTAACCTGTTTATAAAATAAATTTTTTTAAAAAGAGCAAAACATATACCTAGAAAATTCCTGAGCTCATCTGAAGAGTGCCCCTCATAGTATAGTACAAACTCGGTAAGGCCTATGTTCTGTGACTTGAGAACACAGACACTAAAGGGTTTGTGCTATACTATTGACCTTGGTCTCACCAGATGAATGTTTCTATTCTGGTGAGACCAAGAAAAATTGAATGAAGTGAAGAATTTTTTAAAAATCAAATATTGTAACTTAAAACCTAAGAATAAACATCCCTTCACCAATCCTCTAATATAGTGTCTCCCTTTTTTTGAGTGCATGTTACCTGATCAGAAACCCACCTCATCTTTCTTTATGTGCATATAAGCCACACTCACAAGGCATTCTCTCCAAATTTTAATTCACTTTAAGTGCAGCAAGAAGTCACAGATATTTTTGTAAAACTTTTAGCACAAAATCCTTCAAGATTTTCGATTTCCCCTTCAATTTCTCATACTTGTTTCATCTACATTCTGATTTAAGAGCAATTCTTAAGCAGGAATTGAGCAATTCTTTTACTGAGTCTTTTGCAGGCATAATCATTACTTTTCACAGAAATAAAAATTCCCTTTTTATTTTAGATTTATGTTTCACTGGTTACCACAATATTGCAACTACCCACTTTAATTCAGTGGCAAGTGTAGGTGGCATAAACAGGCCTACGACACACTATGTGGCAAGCACACAACTCCGGGAAAGCAGAAGAGGGAGGACCCTTCAGCTTCAGAATGACATACACATTAGAGAGTGCATTTTTCAGGAAAAAAAGGAAATTGAGTAATCTAGTGAGTCAGTTAAGTGGAGATACTTAATTGGAGTATTCAACCCTATATCCAAGTCCCTATTTTGTACCTATTTCCTCAGATTTTCACCCCACAACCTTTGGTACAGAGTGTTTCTTTTGCCTGATAACTAATAAGTAAAATAATTAACTTCTAGATACATTTTATTAAAATTTTCCAAAAAGTTAGTCTTTCTGTTACTATTACACTATACAAGGGATAGTTTGGGCTTTTTAGAAGGAGTTTCCTCACTGGGTTTTAGTTTTAAAATTCCCATCAAGCAATGCAAAAATGGAAAATAACTACCAAGCTCTTATAATATTGAAGAGTAACAGAATGAGATCTTCATAGGTAACAAAATGTATCACCATATTTCTACATGGAAATTAAAGAGAATTTAGATCGGCTTTCATTTACGTTTATACTAAATACACCAATGCGTCCTGGCTTTCCCCTGGGAAAAACTTTTTTCTACTTAGTTTGAGAGTGACAAAATCAGTCAGTTTCAATATACATGTTAATAACTAGACTTTCTTTTTCAGATGAGGACCAGCCTGTGCTGTATTGGAGCACATGAGTTTATGCCCACTTGTATTTTTTCTTCGGAACTAAGGACATAAAATCAGTGCAGCCTATCTCCTTTGCAATCCAACTCCTTAGCTTACTCTCTTATATGTCTAAGCAAGTGTCTCCTCCCGCTGGTTCTTCTGTCCCTCATGGAGCACAGCCATGCTTTGTGCTAAGCTGGTAGCCCAGGAAATGCTTGAGTAAAAGGATGCTGTTATTTGTTCCTTAACTTATGTTGAAGGAAGGCAATTCTCCCACCTTATGGAAGGACAGGTAAGAAAATCAGGAATCTCTTTACTTCTGTATAACCAACGCCACCCATGAGAACCCAGAATGAATTAAATCCAGTACCCAATACATGTATCACATCACTACCACATGCAGCAATTCTGTTCACTGTCCTAGAAAAGCCTTATTAAACAAATCTGCCTTACAATGACATCTGCTGGGAGTTTTTGGCACTGAAAGTTTAAGAAAAACAAACAAACAAAAAGGCCAATATCTGATATTAACAGCACCGGGAAAAGGTAACTTAAGAAACTTAATAGAGTCAAGAATTGATCTCTTAAATGATATTTCAAACTTGGAGCTATATAGTTAAAAACTAAAATAAACCTCAGGTTCAGGTGAACCCTTAATAAATACCATATGCTGAGCTTTGAAACTGAACCCAAAATGTGAATTAACATTCTAATGCTGTGTTATCTAGCTTTTAAACAGTCCATCTGGAATAAAAAGATGAAATATATGACCAATATAATATATCCAATATATTCTTCTTGGATAAGTTTATACTTCAAAGACTTTCTCAATGCTGAAAAATTGTCAGTTTCTTTCAAAAATACCAAAGTATTTATTGAGCTTGATTAATCTTCATATTTAAAGAACTAAGGCTGTAAGTTTGGATAAGACATCCTCAAAGACTGGTTAAGAGCATTTTCCTTGTAACTTCAGGTTTAAATTCCAGCTGAGGGTATGGCGAAGCTGAGCAAGAGAATGACCAGCATGGGAATGAGTCTTCTAGCAAGCTCTTGGCACGCCCAATGGTTGTGCCTCTAAGGAGAGATGCTGCTGCTGAAATTAAGACAAATCCTAATGTGTCTCTGTCAAAGTAACCCAGCAATAAAAGTCTTCTCACATTCTCTCCCCTAGGGAGGAACAGACACCTAAGGGAGGAGCAATGGAGGAGTTCTCAGATGATTTAGGAAGACAAAAGGTACTATAACAAGGACAAGTTATAATTCTACTTAATTGTCCCCACTAAGGCATAATAACATGAGATGCACTTAACCTAAGTATTAACACAAAGTCCAATCTCCAGTTGCCACTCTGTCAAAAAACATTTTGTAAATAAATAGAAGCTTTCATTGTTCATTAAGAAAAATTCCTATTGGCATTAATGTATTTGATGGTATGATGGACAAAATACCTTTACCCTTTATAGTTCATAGTAATATTCGAGGCTAATCTTTAACATGTGATTGGAATGAGATTTAAACAAAAATTCCAGAGCTTATGTGTGTCAGAACATAAAACTGGAGATAACTTAAATATCAACAAGAGAATGGGCTCAAAAAAATGTACACTATATTCATATAATGGAACACTAAACTGAGTTAAAATAAACTTTCTAGTTGATTCTTCAAACAATTCTTCAGAACTCCAAAAGAAAATAAAAAGAAATTCCCAAGATTAGCAACTTCAAAAAGAAAAAAAGTTACAAGAGAAATTGGACTGGTCCTCAGAGAAAAAGCCTCTGGGTTGATATATATGTATATATGTATATATATATATATATATATATATATATGTGTCGTCACTTACTCCTGTATACCCATCTGAAGAGCGGGCACCTCATATCTGTGATAGTCATTTCATTCTTGTGCTTAAGAACATGGAGAAACACAATATCACAATATTGAATCTAGTAAATTCTGCAGGCTTTCCTTAGGCTAAGCTTATTCCCATAAAACAGATGTAGGGTCAAAGAATGTAATGAGTTGGTATATAGCCCATGATCTCCCTTTTTTCATAAAATGAAGCTCATTTTGAGGCCAGGCTCCACAAGAACAAAGACTGTGTTATCCCTGTTAAGTGCCATACTCCCTATCAGGGAATGTTTGTGGAACTAAACAGGAAAACACTTCCATCAGTGAGCGACTTTCAAACTTTAAAGTTAGTCTGTAACCTTGGTATATCTGTATCTCAAAGCAGATCATTCCGATTCTTTCTTGACCCCCATTGCTCTCTATTCTGCTCCCAAATCCAGAAATTCTTGGAGTCCACCTCAGCTAGTCTGAGGCTCCCTTATGTTGTCCTGGAAGCAGAGGGAGTCCTCTGCTTTTTACAGAAGCCACCTGCTGCCTTGGACCACAGGCCTCTGCTGATTTCAGTCCTTTGGCATCAAGACTATAGGAATGAGAGAGAAGAGGTGAAGAACAACTGAAGCCATCACAAAGGAGGTGACGTGTGTAAAAGAGCATCTAAGGAAATATTCACCCGCAAGGCAATTTTTGAAATAGATCATGGAAGATACTAGACACTAGAGGCATGATGAAAGGAGGCCAAGAAAATTCCAGTATCTTTTCTTTCAACTTGTTACTTGCATGTCTAGAATCATTAAAAAATGCAAACATATATACTGGGGCAAAAAGACTATTCAGATAGCTTTATAGTTAAATCATATATACTCATTTGTCTTACCTTCTTATTTATAATACCCAAATACCCATACCCAAATGCCTGTCTGCTTGCTACACAAACTGCAAATTAGAATGATCATACACTCAAGTGAAAAAAGTTTTGCCCAGGGACGTACCAAAAAATCGTGCTAGTTCTGTGTCTGAATGTCTTTGCTGATCATTTAAACAAGTAGCTAATTTGACCAAAGAAGTTATTTTGCAACTGGAGAGATAGTTTTTTTTATGTCTTATTCTGGGTGATATGATTTCTTCTCACACTAGAAATTTCTAAATAATCTGAAAAGGAAATAGTTTTGATTTAGGCTACTCCCATACTCATTTTCTGAATCTGGCCTGCTCCAGTTCCCTGGCCAATATGTAGATTAAGTCCCATGTCTTCTCGCTTCTTTACTACCACAGCCCCGCCTCCAAACTTCTTCACAGCCTATCAAAATAAAATGTCATCCCTTTTCTCTTGTACACACCCCAAAATGTTGTAATGGTTAAATCTACTCAGTGCAATTTTATTTTATTTTATTTTACTTTTTTGTGACAGAGTCTTACTCTGTTGCCCAGGCTAGAGTGCCATGGCATCAGCCTAGCTCACAGCAACCTTGAACTACTGAGTGCAAGTGATCCTCCTGCCTCAGCCTCCTGAGTAGCTGGGATGCCTGGCTAATTTTTCTATTTTTGGTAGAGATGGGATCTCACTCATGCTCAGGCTGGTGATCCTCCCACCTTGGCCTCCCAGACTGCTAGGATACAGGGGAGAGCAATGGCACCCAGCTGCACTCAGTGCAATTTTATATTCCATTATTCACTATTGCATATGTTTTGCTGTTAACACTGTCCTACCAGCATGGGATTCTACCTTGCATCTTAATCATTCCATTCATTTTGTCCTTTTTACCTGGAATGCTCTACTCTCTACTCTCTGTACAGATCTTACCCGCATATCAAGATTCACCTTAAGCTATATTTGAAAGGTTTTATATACCTCAAGTGTTGGAATTCTCCTGCCCTAACAATGAAACTTATGACCATTATCAAATATCTGTTGATTAAATCCAGAGTGTAATCATAGAATAGTGAAACCAATCGATTTAGTCATCTCAATTAATCAATGTGGCCTTTGTATAGGTAAATCAGCTTCAGTTAGTATCCAAGGCCAACCAACATTTTTCCTCATTAGTATAACTCAGAGATTCTCAAAGTAAGTTGCTTTTCAAAATTAACTGTGAGGTTTACATAAGTTGTAGGGAGGTCTGGATCCCTCCTTACAACTATGATTCAGAAGATCTAGAGAAAAATGTGTTTTCAAGTAGCTCCACAGGTGTTTCTGATATCCACCCACGTTTAGGACTCTGTTTTTCCAAGAAAAATTTTAGCTGAGTGCTTATCAATTTACCCACAAATGTACTAGTTCATTAGGAGTCAAAGAATCCCCCAACAGAAGATTTCAAGTGATCTGGAGATTAAACAAAAGCTTCATTTTGGCTTTACACATCACATTTAGCAGACCCTATAAAGTTGATCCAATATTTCAGAATAATTTCTTTTGTTATCACAGTTACACACTGATAATTGGGTTAGAATTTCCCCCATATGGCCATGACCAGCATAACGAAGGGGAAAAAAGTAAATACATTCACCTACTGAACTGGCAACTCTAGGGGTGGGACCTGGGGGTCTTGCTTTTCAATTCTCCAGGCAATGGTTTTGAGAGAAGAGTGGGGAATTTCTTTTAGGCCATTTCAAATTCATATCTATATTTCCTTTAAGCTAGTCAGAGATTGCCTTAGAACTGCCTGGTCAGTAAATCTTATCCTAACTCCACTAGCACTTTCTCATATAAATTCTTCCCAACAGCACTCCAGAAATCCATATTTGGAGCTCTAGGACATAAGGAAGTGATAAAGGATTGCTGTAGAAGAAGACAAAAACTTGGTTTTGGTTAGCAGATTCTTTCATCTTTCCAAAGGTCATCACAATGGTTGCTTAACCAAGTCATTGCTACAGCATGAGTGTTTGAATGTTCTAAAACCTTTCCATTGGTTGTGACTCCAGCGTATGTACCATTTTTCTTGCCTAGAGATAACCGATTACCTTTGCTATACAGAAGATGAAAAGCAGCTGAAAGGTTAACTTTAAGTGCTTCATTGAGTAAATATCTTAACTGGGGACTCCTATCATGAATTCTCCACTCCTTAAAGACTCTTGGAAAGGTTTTTTTTTAAATTGCAAAAATCACTATTATGAAATGTCCCTTTTTATCATAACACAGTAGATAGTTTGATGTACACCACCAAAAAGAAAAAAAGTATGTTTGCCAGTTGGTATTTTGCCCTTATTATATAAAACTGGAAATGGAAACTGTGGCCTTGATGAAAACATTTGAAATTCCAGTAAGTAGGATTAGTCATACTTTTTGTGTTCCAGGGTTAGATTTCAAACAACAAGTAAAAGTTCCCTGAGCTACCAGTGGAAGCAAACATTCTCAAATTAAAAAAAAAAAAAAAAGAAGAAGAAGAAGGACTACACATCCTTACAAGAGCCAAAGCGGGAATGAGTAACATTTGACATTTGAAAGCCTGGAACCGCAGCAAACAGCTCTCTCCCAGAGGAGAGACTTCTCACCAAATAGTTGGCTCATTGTGGTATCCAGCTTTCTTTGAAACAGCAAGCCTAAAATCTTCAGGGAGAAGGCAAATTAATGAAAACCACTTTGGCTTAACTCCTCACAGCCTGAGAACTGCTGTAATCAAGCCGAGCAGCAGTGACCAACTGAGTTTTAAATTATACACTGGAAAGGGGAACTGGAAAGGCTTCAATGATACCAGATTGCTGACAGGCCTGGGGCCGCTTTCGCAGCCTCACTCACTCAATGAGTGTCTTGGGGCCTTTCACTTCCACCACTAATACGTTCTCATTGTTTGGGAGGTAACATTTGGACATCCTTCTTTGTTTTGTACATATTCGGACAGTTGCCATTTTAACTACAGCAACAATTTTTATTATCAACAGAAAGGCAAGTAGGTAAAAAGATGAGTCAGGTTTCAAGAATCTGCACTGTCACCCCACCTAATTCATAGTGAGTTAGAGAGACAGACAGAAGTCCTAAACATGTAATTAAATTAAAATTTAATTTAATTTAATTAAAATTTATACATGTTCCCCGTATTTCATAATCCTTCAAAGCAATGAAGTATAAAATAACTCTGCTGCAGTATGTTATTAACTTTCTTAAATGCCAATGACAAAATTTAGTGTTTATGTGATTTTGTTCC
The DNA here is from genome assembly GCA_963574655.1 of Perodicticus potto. Classification (NCBI taxonomy): domain Eukaryota; kingdom Metazoa; phylum Chordata; class Mammalia; order Primates; family Lorisidae; genus Perodicticus; species Perodicticus potto. Next base: position 13,186 of record CAUYRH010077741.1, read on the forward strand.
AAACCATCTATGAACCCCAAATAATCTCTTTTAAAACCTTAAAATTCTCCTCACAACTCATACTGAAAATTCAAGTTTCACTCTACTTCTAAACTCCCAATCAGAGGAACACAAAGTAACAAGCTCTTAGTCAATCTTGGGCTGGGTCTGCTGCCTTGCCGTATTCACCCAGTCTGGATGGCATTTGTATACATCCTCAAAACACATGAACTGATTGCCTGTCCTGACAGTCCTCCGGTGTTGAGGCGTTTCCTGGTGGCACACTACTCCTAAGTGCTTCTTCCTCCTACCAACAGTCAATGGAGAATATGAGGTCAGATAATTAAGTTGATGGCCTCATCCTAGAAAAGGGGCTATAGACCTCATTGCTGAATATCACTATGGTCACCTTCTAAGTACTCTACTTGGGAAGCTATGCACCAATGCCAGCACCTCGTTTACCCTACAAAGCAATTTTGCACTTCTTTTTCTGGAATGGCCATCAGAGTTGACATCGTACAAGGTCTGACCATTAATTTGATGAACTCAACCTAGAAAAAGTGCTACATACCTCATTGCTGAATATCACTATGTCACCTCTGAAGTACTCCCCTGGGCAAGCTATGCAACTGATACCAATGCCTAGTCCACCCTTTCAAGCAATTTTGGAACTCTTTCTGGAACAGCTATCAGAGCTACCATCATATGAGGTACTTGGAGGGTGCTTTGACGTGCTTTGAAGGGTGGACTAGGCACTGGTTTCGGTGCATAGCTTCTGAGAGGAGTACTTTAAATGTGACTGTAGTGATATTCGGCAATGATATATATAGCACTTTTGCTAGGATGAATTTGCAAACTTAATAGTCTGACCTTCCCTGTGGTTCTGCAAAGACCCTTTTATTGGTTGACTAGAGTTGCTGTAACAAAGTACTGCAAACTGGGTGGCTTAAATTGCAGAAATTCTTTATCTCACAATGTTCTGGAGGCTAGAAGTCTGAGATAAGGCACTGAAAGGGTTTGCTCCTTCTCAGGACTATGAGGGAGGAATCTATTGCAGCCTTTCACCTTGGCTTGTAGATGGCCCTCTTCTCCCAATGTCTCTTCCCATGGTCTTTGAATTTGTTCAAATTTTCCCCTACCAGGACACCATTCAGTGGATTAGAGCCCACCCTAATGAACTCACTTTAACATGGTTCCCTCTATAAAGACCCTTTCCCTAAAAGAGGTTAAATTCTGAAAGATTAGGGGTTAGGACTTCAACAAACCCCTATTGGGGGGAGAAAAATTCACCTCGTAACAATCATCTATCCAATCTTACATGGCACACACTGTTGACAACATTTAAGAGTGATTTGCGGATTTCTCTTGTATTTTCTCCTTTATGAGGGGGACCCACTTCCAATGCTCTTTGGAAGTACTCTAACCTGTCTCTTTATTTTTCTTCAATAAAACCTCTCTTTGTTACCCTGAAGGAAAAAAAGTGATTTTCACACTGAGAAGCAAGAATGCCAAAACCCACTAGACTATGTGTTATCATATTAGCATTTTTTTTCAGGAAGCTAGCAGAATAATTCTCACAAACTAGTATACTGTGATCCTAAATGAAATTCATTGCAGTCTGGTCACTTATAAAACACTTCTGTATGTGAAATGTTTTTTTTAATTTTTATTAAATCATAATTGTGTACATTGGTGCAATCATGGGGCACAATGTGCTGACTTTATATACAATCTAAAATATTTTCACTGAACTATTTAACATAGCTTCATGGCCTTTTAATCACTATATGAAGACATTTATATTCTACATCTAGTAATTTTCACTTGTACCCTTGTAAGATGCACCGTAAGTGTGATCCCACCAATCACCCTCCCTCCACCCATCCTCCCCCCTCCCCACCCCTCCCTTGCCCCTTTCCCCATTTCTTGTGCTTTAACTGGGTTTTAGCCTTCATATGAAAGCTATAGATTAGCATGGTATGTTTTTCCATTTGTTGACACGTTTTGGTTTTGAAGCCAGTTCGTCACTTTCAGGTATCCCTATAAGATGAATATTGGTTTTCTTTGAGTTATCCCAGAGCTCTCTGAGACAATGATCCATTTTTGCCTTCCATTTCTCCTCCTCTTTGAGTGTTTGGAAGTATTCAGATCCTCTGTCTTCAATGTCAGAAATCCTGTCCTTTGCTTGCTCCATTCTGTTACTGAGGGATTCTACTGTATTTCTCAGATATTTGAGGGCTGCAACTTCTTGTCTCAATGTGTCAAAATCTTTCGTCATTTTGTCTTTGAATTGGTTGAATTCTTGGTAGAATTCTTGAGACATCTTTTGGATTACTGTTTGAAATTCTAGTTCCATCTTTTCTCCATTCTGTTGATCTTACTTGCTATCCAGATTCTAAATTTGATTTCTGACATCTCAGCCATTTGTTTATGCATGGGATCTTGTGCTGTGTCTGCCTTATCATTCCTTGGGGGAGTTGATCTACTCTGATTATTCATATTGCCAGAGTTTTTCCA